>JAPUBX010000704.1:0-144739 GCA_028672205.1 Proteocephalus fallax
CTGCCCTGGTAACCATTGGCCAATTATATTTCTACTTATCTGTTGTCAGTAGAAACTTATTTTGTGTATCGTTTTTAGGAAATAGAAGATGGTTATGGACGTTTGAAGCCGGACATTGTTACCTGAACCGAGAACATCATCAACACAAGCCTTGGAAGAAGGGACCAGTGCAGCCTCTCCGATCGTGACGGGTTCTGTGGCACTGCTAATAAGGTGATTGCAAGACTGTGTAAGAGTTTATTTTCAGCCTCAGACATTTTCCTGCCAAGATATTTAGAGGCGAGTTTTTAGGCGAACTCATTTTAAACACACGCACAAATAATGTCGAAGATGCGACCAATGATGTGGCCGATTGTTTAGCGGCCATGAGCCCTGCTATGTACGTGAGTGACTCCGCCGAGTGTCTCGCTTATATATCTGGCGAGTCAACGACCAATAATTGATTGATTCTCCTTTTTCGTTCCACTCAAACGAGGGAACATTGAATGGTTACGCATAGCGTAGACTCTATGTTACTCAAATAAGAGGCCAACGCAGCTGTTGATACGCATTCCTTGCGCTGAAACATTGTAGTTGCACTTTTTCCTTCTTTGCTTGTCTATTCGGGAGCATTGTAGAGCCCATGTATTTGAAGGCTCCGACGTAGAGATCGTTTTTAATCATCTTCTGTTCGCATAGACATACTCCCCTGTCTGTCGTATGCCGATAGTCATTAAGATCTAGAGGAAGAGCTCGCATGCTTAATTTGGCTAGAAGAGGCTTTCGTCAGAGGAGAAAAGGGAGTGTTCCATTAGTGTCCCGGATTTTAGAGCGCGACCAGACGTCATTGGTCGGAGCTGTTCATGTTCCAACGACAGGCGATGCAGGCGTCATTTTGTATTTTGGCGTTCTCGATTGGTGGTTAGCGAAGTCCATTTTGTGTGTTTTAGTCGCCTATAGTCCTCGTTCAGTCCGGTACAGTGGCCGCCGCTCAGGTTGCTTCTAGACAAACCTCGACAAAACCACTGTACCGGGGCGGATTTCAGTGCTCCAGACGCGAATCTTTGTCAGACCCTACGATTAAATTCCCTACTTTATGTGTGTGCATGTTTTATGGGACAATGCATCGATACAAGGATCTTTGAACAGAGCGCCAGCCTTCTCCTCCAGCTGTCGCTCGCTCGATGTCGCTGGAGAGGAAAATGGTGAAATTCGACTTCCAACTGTGGACTTTCTCTCTCTAGAGATGGCTTTTCTCTTAGTGTTTCCAAGAAGAATCTTGAAACATTTCGGCATATTTATTGGCGTTCCCAAAATGCAAGCAGCCGGACCCGGCGAAGCTAAATTACGGTTATTGGACGAGAATTCTTCACTTCTCCGCCAATGAGGTCGCCGTGGGGGGTCATCAAAAAGCGCTGATTTGATTATTTATGTGCGTTGCATGATAATTTGTTGTCGCCATTAACGTCGTCTTTCTTTTTTGTTGTTTTTGTGTCCCTTCAGATGATTCAACGACTCCCAGCGCAGGCGAGCTTGTGGCTTTGACGGATTGCCTCTACTTTTGGCAGCCGTACTGCAGCCAACCACTCTTCTCCACCGCTTTGCCAGTCGTCCATTTATGTGAGCTTCCTTTTTTAATAATAATGGTTGCGATTATTCACTCATAATTAAAGTAAACGAAGACCTACACGTTGGGCTTTAAGATCGGCAAACGCGACATTGTGTCCCTTGGAACCACAACTCCCACCGAGGTTGCTTTGATCTCAGAAGCGATCCCGTGTCGGTGTTAGTTCCATGCCAATGTAGTGTCGTACGCGTCATTATAGAAAATTTTGATTGGCGAACCCCACAACCCGCTCGTGAGCTCATTCTGTTATCTGTGGAGGGCAGCGATGGCGGTTTGCGGTCAGCGGTTTGCATCTTCTCTCTTTTGGTTCGAGTAACACTGTAGAGGTCTTCGCGTGTAAAGGATTCCCCCGAATATTCCTTGCAACACCTCTCGTCGGTGATTGATTAGATTTTTGTCTTGTCGTCGGGATAAACGCCCAGGTACTTTACTTTCGTCCACAACAAGAGCAACAGCCAAACCAGGCTGCCTTGTCTGGCAAAAGGGGTCTGTTGGAAGGCCAATGGAAAAAGGCCACACCCATACGGTGTAGAGGCAGACAACCCTATTAGGTTGGAGGGCAAACGATTAAACGTTGAACAAACGATAATATGGGTCGCTGTCTTAACGTGGAACGGCTTAATTAACGAATATGCAAGTGCGACCTTTAAGTTTATTCTTTAGCAATCAAAAAAAACGGGAGCGTTGCGTTTTTTTAATATTCCCGGCTTATCAGAGGAGGATGAAAAAGGCTTTTCTTGGCTCTTCTGCTGTATCAAAGTTAACTCCAGAGGAAACGTTTTGTTGCCGCACCATCACACGTTCACCCATTGTGTAGTCCGTAGGTTTTCATGGATTGCTGTCGTTACTGATAATCCTTTACTGTGGTTTACAAGGTGACAAGAACAGGTAACAAGTCCCAGCTCACTCACTTATTGCAATAGCGTTAAGTAGGCCGAAGGGGGTAAGATTTCCTGCGCCTAGTTATTCTGGACTCTCACTCACTTTCTGCCACGGCGATGTGGGATCGACACTGCCTGCGTTGGCCAGTCGGTCAGTCCGAGATGTTGTTTCGCGAATATGGAGAATGGGGCGGGTTTTGCTTGTCAATGCCAAACACCGCGCATCAAATGTTGAATTCGAAAATCGGGCGTATTTCTTTGAGCAGCAAACAGCCACACGTCCTAAAAACAATACAACCGGTATTTATTGCAAACGGTGAAAGTAGCATAGCAACTCCAAGCTGACCAAGCAACAGATCGGATTCTTCCAGAAAACCTTTGTCTCCGTTTAAAGACAAATGCTGAATGTGTTGTTGTAAGCGCTGAAAGTGGTGGTCAATCTGGCCAATGACATTGTTGCCGAACTTGTCGCCTAATCCGGAGAAGCGGTCAGCTGTCAACCTTTCTTTAAAACTGTTTGATGCATGGCTGGTTCATCCGCGTTCTGTGCAACTATGAGACCATGTATTCCGTCGCCAACATTCAGGAGTTGTCGCTGCCGGGCCGTTGGACAACTAAAAAAGTCGTCAGAGCGAACGTTGAGTGCTTGGAGAAGCAAAGTGTGGGTCGTGTATAAGAGACTTAAATCCCAGCTGCCTGTTCTAACCTCTCTTCCGATCGCTTTGCGTTGCCGTCGTTGCGATTCACCACGTCCATGAAGCTGCCAACGGGATTCAAATAAAATCGGGTTGACTCTTGTTTGTGTTGAAAGGTCATTTGAAGCATCCTTAACCCTTTGTATGTTCGGAGCGAGATGACCAAATAAAATTCGGCACTTATAGGCCAAATACACAAAGTTTATTTGGGTTTGCTGTTTAAGGTACGCCATTTTACAGGGAGAAATTGCTCGTTTAAGCAACGGATGAGTGCGGAAAATATTCTCATAGATAGATTAAGACAGATACGTTATGTTGTTTTATGAAAGATATGTCTCCCTGGACGTAAGTAATGCTCTAGCAGAAATAAAGTGTATGTATTTTGATAGTGCCCGCTCTATGTGATTTGATTTTTGGCCGAAGCGACGACCATTATCTGACCAGTTAATGTTGATAGACTCAAAGGACTTTATTTTTTGATTAACGATTGCGCCCAAGCTGTTGTACTTCACTGAATTTGAGCTGTAATTGAAATTGGGGTTGTTATCTCCTTTTTCGGCGTGATATTTAACGATTTTGAAGACATTGTCGACAACAAATGGGATTTTACTGCCCAACTCTTGCTCATATCGTCACACGAACATTTTTTTCGTTTACATTTACAATTTTAGGGTGGCGATGGTGTGTTTTTTTAATAAACAGCTACGTTTATAACTACACAAAACCTGAGAGAATCGCAGATTTTTGGAAACCCCTTACCAACTGATTCATAAAAAAACATTTGATTAATGTTTTTTTCCAGCACACAAGTAAAAAGAAGCGGTAACTTTAGATGCCCCTGTTGTGTAGCTTTAATTGTATATACCCTCGATGAATAAAATATAAGCGATTGGGGAATACTCCGTTTTTATTAAAAAAACGACCACTATTAGATTTGTTTCGATTTATAATTTCGTTTAAATATCTGAATTAAAGCATTAAAATAAAGAGAATTGTCTCAATTTGCTATAAGAATTACGAAGGTATTTTGAAAGTCCTTACAATTCGATACAATAGTCGAGTTTTCCAATTTTTCGGATGCTTAAATGGCTTTGCAATCCAAGCAGATGAATATAAAAGTATGATGTGCCGTACAGCTTACTGTTAGCTCATTTATTGACCTGATGGCATATTAAGGAATGAAACATTGGGGTTCACGTTTCCCTTTTCGGCGGCATTCTTGACAATTTATGGATTCCGTGTTCTGTTATTAGTTAAAGGTGAAATTTAAGCGTTAGGGATTTTGTCTGTTTTAAATTGGAAAACGCTTGTTCTAAAAGGTATTGGAATTGTTTTGGTTTGACCAAGAAACTATTTCATTAATTAAGCCGAATTTGTTTTTTATACAATCTCATCTGACGTACTTAACACATCTTCAGCTGCATTTCCATTAATAAATTGTGAAAAGACCTTTTCCGCAGATTCTTTTTACAACCTTAACCGCCTTTTAAACTCGTTTTATGTTACGAAGCCTGCAAGTTGAATCGACGTCATGCGATGAAGACGGCGTTAAATATCTCAGCAGCGGAAAATTGTTAAATGGGCATTTCTACAAATTAATTAAAGAAATTTCACATCAATCGGAATTGACTGTCGAATTCGCACCCGACAATCGGTTGAATCGTAAAATGGTAAAATAGACGGTCTGAAGGGACAACAGTTAATTAAAATGTCTTCCGCTTGTCTTATAAATTTAAACAACGCCGCTTTGCATTGAAATAATTTCATGAGTTTAAGCTACGTTTCTCGTGCCTTTAGAAGACCGTAACATAATTAAAAGTGTCTTTGGTAACGGAATGATTTCTGTATGTTTACACTTTTCGTTATTATATTAAAATCGTGCTTGAATATGCCAATTGACATAATCAAAGAAACCGATTCAATCCGAATTCCCCGTGCAAACTTTGGAAGGCTTTTTTTAGTTGAAGCTTTAAAAGTGAAGTAGGAAAGACGTTTGAAAAAATCACTTAGCCAAACTTTTTCTAAACAGACTGATCACCAGAGCCGGTTAACCAGGAACTAAAAAAACAATTTTTATATCTAATACTTGTTATAATGCCTTGTTTTGTGCTGACAGTTTTAATCCTCGTGACCTCAATAAAGCCAGTAAAATTATTATGATTATCGCGTCTTTTTTCAAACATAAAACCCCCGTTATACGTTTTAATCTATTGAAATTTTTAAGTATTGTTCCTGTACAAAGCAGCCATTCGCGTAGCTGATTGGTTTCGAAAATGTGTACGCGCGCACATGAACACTGCGCACGCAAGCACGACTCACAACCCCCCAAACGCTATTTAATGCATCCAATTTTGTAGGTCTGAACATTCAACGACTGAAAGACTTCAAATGGCTTCTGCACAAACGATCCTGGACAATTTCAACGTACAAAGAAACAGCGGACGCTACTGCGACCTCAAGATCGAGGTGAGCCAATGGGTTCACAGTATAACCTCTAACCCTCTTAAACTGTATCGTTATGTTTAAATTAAAACCATATGTGTGGTCTTAGGAGAGTGTTTATCAAGTTGGTTTTTAAGTCTCAACCGACAATTTTATATCTCGAAAAAGGTAATCTTGAGAAACATACATGCTATAATTTGAATTGAAGCGTAAAATTGCGGTGCTTGTTGCAGCTCTCGTAAAACAGTGGTTTTGGAAGTCCTAAATGATGAAGCCGATAATCATTATTTCCGTGATAACATTGAGATTTTTGAGAGGATCCGATTTTAGTTAATAAGCCCATTTAAAACTAATACAATTTTTGTGCTCCTCCTCGTTCTCCTCCTCTTCCTCATCCTCCCTTTCCTCAAACTTTTCGCCTTTCTCTTCGTCTTCTTATTTTTCCTTCTCCTCCTCCTCCTCCTCCTGCTCCTCCTCCTCCTCCTCCTCCTCCTCCTCCTCCTCCTCCTCCTCCTCCTCCTCCTTCCTTTTCATTTAACTTTTCGCCTTTCTTTTTATCTGCTTTATTTTTGTCCTCCTACTCCTCCTCCTCCTTTTCCTCCTCCTCTGTCTCCTCCCCCTCCTTTTCCTCAAACCTTTCGCCTTTCTCTTCATCTTCTTTTTTTTTCTTCCTCTCTTTGCAATTATGCAGCGTGTGCTTCTTGAGAGTATCCGCTCCAAGTTAATTTATCTTTCGCAAGAACAACGATGATCTTATGATCCTGTCTGACATTGGTTTGCCAAAATATATGCAGGGGTCTTTCCGAATCGCCTGTTTTGACAAACAAAAATGTAAACTCGCGCCTAAAGCATCGTTCTACGCGCACACACGATATTCATCAACTAAATTTGAACAAACATGTTGAATAACGCCTTCATCCGAGCTGCTAGGTAACGATACTTGCAAGCCAAGTGTACATCGATTAGGTGAAGCCTTACAATAACGTCATCACAATGAATCATGCTTTCCGAGAACCACCCAGTTTTGACTAAAAACCGACAGCTAAGCGTAAAGGAATCGCAGATCGAAGCAATACGCTTAATTTTAGTGCCCTTCAGAACTGATTTAATACTGGAAATTGTAAAAAGAAGCGATTAGTTCGGTTAGCAGTGTTGCCAAGCTTGGATTTTCTACACCCTTACCGCGCTTATTAAATGAACTATCAGTAATTGTTGCATAAGACGTCGTAAAGTGTTTGAATTAAATAACACTTGGTAGCCTTTTACTTGCATGTCTGTGCAATCTCCCGACTGCCTGAGCCATTGAACTCAATGACGCAGTAACTACACCCACATTTCATTTCGTCGTGGTGCCACAATCACGCAATGACCTTGAAACTAGGTGTGATGGAACCCACAACGCCTTCAATACGGTTTAATTATGTACACACAAAGACAATTCGATATTTTCGTAGCACAATCACGAAGCCTCTCATTCGCAAAGAAATCTACCAGTCTCCTTTAATTCTCCTCTTATCCTTATCCTCCCTTTCCTTAAACTTTTCCGTGGACAGTTCGACTTGGACGAAGTCGAAAGTTTCCTCAAGGCGTCCACGTCGAACGCAGACGAACTTTTTCGTCTCATCTGTGCATGGGGGGAGGACAAGAAGAAATACTTGAAGAGAAATGGGGGACTGCTTGCAGCTTTCACGCGTCTCATTGGCTGCATCGAAGTCGCCGATTTGTCCCAAAAGGCTGTCGATGAGTTTAAAAGTGGATTGTCAAATTTTCGACAGAATGTTGACTGCGCGTGAGTCCTAAGCGGTCCCAATTGTTTTATTGGGCATCTGGACGCGCAACATCTTCTTGCCTTTTAGAAAATACTTTTTGGACGTCACAAAGACGAAGAAACGTCTTCTCGTCTACGGCGAGGCGAAAGGCGGCGACGGTAAAACCGATTGTCTCATGACTTTGCCACAGTTTGAGCAAGACGGGCAAATGGAAGTTCGTTTCTGCCCAACGCACAACATCTTTTCTTGACTGTGGGGTACGTGTCGCTGCTGAGTCTTGGGAGGGACGGAGATGCGCAACGGTGGGTTGACTTGGCGCCGATGTACCACGCGCGCTACAACCACGGAATGGCTTTCTTCGCTGGGCGCATTTTCGTTGTGGCAGGTAACGAGTGCGACTCTGTAGAAAATGCTGACGCCCCCGCGCGCAGTCGGTGACCCCGGCCAGTGGACTGACCTCAACCCAATCGGTCGGCATTCCTCAACCCTCTGGTGGGTTCGTCTCGCAGTCTACCAGAATCGTCTGCTCGCTTTCGGTTTGTCCAAGTCGTGGTGATGGAATTTATTGCTATTTTTTTCATCTTAAAGACTCAATTCCTTCTTATTCACATTAAAGAATATCGTGAAGATGGCGGCGATAGCAACTCACAAATCGAGGAATTCGTCGCCGACACAACCGACCAAACGGGCAACGAAGAGGTGAGATTTTTGCATGTTGCATTCGCCTTCCTTGTTGTTTGACACTTGACGCCTTGGCGTTTCCATGGCAACCGTGGTGTTTTTACCGACTGCCTTTTTCTGCTTAAATCTTGTCAACACGCAGACAAAGATTCTCCCCCTGTATTGTTCCTTTTTTTGCTTCTTTGCAGTTTGATTTGAAGCGATTCACGTGGCGCGTCATTGCCGGTTGTCCGGAGGCTCTAAATGACATCACAGGAGTCGTCGTCGTTGACATTCCCAAATGATCCTGCATTGTTTATTTTATCAAATTAATTGTCAATCGATTCAATTGTTTTCCTTCGACTGCGTGAGGATTAGTCTTCTTCATGAATGAGATTTATATGCAGAAACAGGAGGCTGTGTTGAATGTTTCCGCCATTGAATAACAGGCACTGGCCACTTAACCCAACCGGTGTTAAAATATGTCACATACAGGGACAAACAAGGCAGACATGGTTTGCAGTTCATTTGCTGACAAACCTTTTCGTTATCCGATTCAGTTGGCTCAATCGGTCTCCACTCGCGGGCAGTCTGGCAGAGATCAATCGTTCCGAGGGGGATTTTGAGTTGTCCAATTTGATCGTGCTTTGAGAACCTGTCGAAGTCGTAGATTAGCATCACAAGCGTTGTCCCGTTTAACTCCGCGTACGATAACTGCAGTTGAAAGACATAATTGCTAACAGAATCACCGCCATGTAATCGAGAAGCGCAGAATTATTTGATTTGCCGCCGGATATAAAACACCTGTTTTGTCTGCTCATCAAAGGTCATTTGTACCGGTGATGTGGGACGTAATAAGAGTGGCGATTATTTTTTATTACAAAATCGCATTTGCCCTACACTTAAACTTGATTTGTAGTCAATTGTTAAGGCCAATGCCTTTTTCATGTATTACAGGGACAATTCTAGATGCGATCAGTCGTAAAACGTAGCTCCAGCGGGAAGGATAAAAAGAACACCACGTTTCAACTACTACAAAAAGCGGTTCAATCTTGTAGGACACTCCTGATTGGTCAATGGCTAGAGTTGGTTAAACCGCGAAATAAAACTGACGCGTTCTGAGGATATCACCTGTACAACCTTATTCCCAACAATCGTTATTGAAATCTCATTAAAGGCGCCAATCTCGAAGTTATACAGTCGTCGAGGACGATAAGGGCGCCAAGCAACTTCTTAATCAACGGTTAAAACAGGTAAATGATTACACTTGTAGCAAGAAACAAACATTAAAACAATAGATGAAACATTTGCGCCATCTTCTAAGCCACGCACGCTCTTAAGAAGGCGCGATGAGAAAAATAACTAAGAGAGTCGGCCTTAAAATGCCATCCAAATAAACCATGCCTCACAGGACGTCTTCAATCACATATTCACTACAAGGTGCTGTACTCTGCTTCACGACGTCGCCCGTCCGATGTCAATTCTCTACACCTTCGATTGTGACTGATCAATGCAATAGGAGAGCGACACTACGAGGCACAAATAGCAAAGGTTGTACTGTAACCAATGGGCAGTTTTTTGAATATGTCAAAATCACAAAATCGATAACATTTGCATCTAAAGTTGATGATATGAGTTGGATACAGTTTGATTAAACGATTTGAAATCACTCTTAAAAGGTCCGCGCAAATAACAATCGATTTCAGGACGTCGTCAATCACGCCTTGGCTGCTCAAACAACGTTCAACAACAAAATAAAATAAACAGAATTATTTTATGTACAAGGACGCCAGAACCACTAATTGAGTAGGAAACATGATAGTGTAAAGAAATGTGAAGAATGTCAATATTTCTTCGACACCCATGTTTTTCGGATTTCTAAATTTCTAATTTAAGTGACATTTGATTGCATATTTAATTTACGGCTGGATAAAGATAATGCCTTATTGTACTCTTCGTTGAAATTGATCGGCAAACCAAATTTCACTATACGAGCGAGCAGGCGTTGTGGTAAACGAATCAATGGAAGGTGTCTGCAATAATCTAGGTGTTCCTGAGTTTCTGTTACATGGAGAATGATAAGTTTACCTATTATTATCTTAGCCGTTATTAAGGCTTTGAATAACAGATGCCTATTGTGCAATAGCGCGGATAAAGTCAGAGGGTTTTGTCAACATCCGGGACTGTAATTATGTTCCCAAGAGGCCAAATGATATGATGTCAGTTTTGATGTCCGGTCGTGCGTCTCAATAATTAATCCAACAAAATCGGACCCAAATCAACAATTATTCCCTTCACTATACCCTCCGAAAGATGTACAACGAATCAAGTCAGTGATGGTCTTAGTAAGCCATATAAACATATTCTCTTTTTACAGATGTATGTCCCAAGTGTTTTTTTGTAGAGAAGGTTCTTTTTAGTCAATGGAGTAGTAGTCAACATCCGTACCTTGTTTGTGAGTGAACCTGGGTTCGATTACAAAAAAGTATGCTTGGTGCCCCGGCGTGCGTCGGTAAACCAGCGACTCGGCGGTTGTCGGTTGTGGAAATCGGCTTTTATATCATTCGGAATGAAGCCAGGAGCAGCAGTCGCTTATTTATGTCCAGGTGAAAATGGGGGCGTTTTTATGCATTTGAAGAGATTTTGGACGAATTTCATTTGCTGATTTTGTCCCGATAAGAGCTACTCCAGCTACTGTGTTGCAAAAATCGGGCAATTTTTTGGGCTCGCTCGAATATGGACTTACAAGAAACACAAAGGATTCGTTGAAGATTGGCGAGAGCGACTTCCGGTGCACCTTAGTCTCGTACTTCTTCTTCTTGTTGGGCAGAAAGTAGAGTTTTACGTAGGGGTTCGAGGTGCCACACATATCCATCGCGGGAAGGTTTTTCGCTTGAATAATGGAAACGGTCAGCTAATATGAACAACACCGATTGCTTAACTTTCTCATTTCGCTGCCAGTTTTACACCGAACGTCGTGAAAGTTTTTTTTCCAACTGTCACTTTTCTATGTCCTTTATATGGACACTTTAATTCTTAGGAATTCTCCTTGTTCGTCTATGAAAAGAAAATCTCGTCCATCAACGACCAGGCTATTCCGTATTATTCCCACAAAAATGGCTGTACAGTTTAATTTTTGCCAGATTTTAAATTGACACAGAAGTGTTGAAGCTTTTATTCTGCGCAATTATACTCATTAATGCTGAACGTATTCGTCCAACCAAGTATCGTCACACTAACAAGAAAAGCTGTCTATGCATAATACCTTTTCTTCTAGGGATGCTCACCTCATTCTTTGTAAAGTCGAATTCAACTGAATACTCAAGGGAGCCAAATTCAACCTCTTCTTTTCCCGTTTCGGCCTTTTCATTCAATTTCATATTGTCCGTCAGTCCACCCATGTCCTCCTAGCCGAAACAGAACGTCAAAATTAATATATGCGAAAATAATAAAAAAGTTGCAGACAATTATCATCCCACACGACCAACACCCTAAATGCCGGGAGGTTTTTATGACAAAGGTTGATCTATCGTTGCGAAAGGGGTCGTAAACATTGTTTATAAATGTATGCGTCAATGTCGTAAACACTATTTAGTTTTGGCACGATGTAAAAAGCCCACAGGGCTAACCTTTTTCAAAGGTTTCCAGTAAACAAAATCTCGCATTCATTATTACTGGAGAACAGAGTTCGGATGCTAGTCGCGGTTTGCAAGGATAGTTTAAAAATTCATTGGGACATTGCTTCTCCGTGACGAAGGGAAAAAATGTTTTTTTTTAAATGAAAATTTGCGCAATTGCATTTCTCATTCTTTAGTTCAGAAAAAAAACTCAATTATTAGGCTGTGTCTTCTGTAGAATTTGGAAACGCATCTGCAAGTGTATTATGTGCTCAATTTTTATGATGGACTCGATACCTTTAATTTTATCTTTACCTAGTAGATGTCTGTTTGCACCTTAATTTTCCAAATAGAACTAAAAGTTTTCGACCAGGTAAACCGACATTTATTCAAATATTAAGTCCCGTGGAATGTTGGGAGAGTGTCATTCACAGGATCGTTTACAAAGAAGCGAAATTGCTGTGTTATTTATTTCGCTACATTAATTACACCCCTCAATTTTTTTTTCATTCTTGTAATGCAAAGACGATTTTTGTCGGAAAACAACTTTCCTCCCACTCACCTGTCTTCTTGACTTCAATTTACTACATTTTTCTGCAACACATGCAAGTCCATCACCGCGGAGTGAGATGCTTGGCTTCCTCCTAGGGTCAGAGCATTGATGGTCATTCTAAACCTAACCGATCTCAAGTTCACAGACCCTGGAGATGTTTACACTTGGCGACGTTACATACCCACGACTGGCTTTGAAACCTTTGTCCAACTGCCAACTTAGTTGTCGACTTTGATTGTACCTGTCGACGGTATTAATTTGCCATTTGCTCTAGAAGCACCAACTTTGGAAGGCGATGGCGAGAGGAAGCGTTTTGAAAGACCGTTTCTGAAACGCGTAAAATTGTGCTGATCTACCGTTGGCGTCGGCGTAGATATTTGGGTTGACGGCTTTTCTTGGTAAGCATAGGGGCACTACTGACTACATATATGTATTTATATGCTGTTTCTATCAGTTGAGAACCAAATAAAGGGAAGATTTCGAGGTTGCGATAGTGTGTTTTTAAATTTATTTATTCGTATGCCGCAAAGAGAAGGACACGTAATATATTGTTATTACGAATAAGGTAGCCGTCTTTGTCTCGGCAATCGAATGAGCAAGACGTTTATTCATTGTCAAAAAATGGTAGTCAATCTTTATTTAAAAATCTTATTTATAGAATGCATGAAAAATATAACTTTTTTTATTTTATCATATACGTTTAGTTTAAGCCAAAAAAATGGAATATGTAATGATTTGTTTTAAAGTAACAAGTCTATTTCCCCTTTATTAACTTTTTCTTGATGGAACTTGTGTAAATAAGTTAAAAGCGAGAGAAGCGTAGATATATATTTGTAAAATTGTTGTTTTTATTCAGGTTTGTTTATAAAAAGTTATTATAATGCTTATAATGTGTTTCATAAAGGCAGCAAAACTGTATGCATATGAACGTTTTTCGTCCTTCTGTAGTGCTAATAAATCACAGAGAGTGGTTGTGTTGGAAACCTTTGGTAAGTGCGTCGCCGTTTACTGGCGCTATTGAGTCACTTCAGTAGAAGCTCCGTCTTGTTAATCTTTTACCTCTTCTGCACGCGGTTCACGACCACCTCCATTGCTCATATTGTAGTCGTTGCCAACTTCTTGCTAAAACTAGCTTGGTCTCCTGACGTTTTGTCGAGTCTCTTTGCAACGGGCGTGAACGGTAATGTTTCTTGTGGTGTCGGTTCAGAGGCACGTCAATCGTTTCAGACGGCGTCACATTTAAGAAAATATTGACCACTTCTGTCGCCAAGAACGTCTTTAACAACCTGGGGTCGAATTTTTTCGAAGTTCAGCAAAAAGAAAAACCATCGAAGGCGTCAGTTCAATTTTTTTCAGGAAATTTTTCATTAATTTCCTTAACGCTTGTTACATTGAAATAAAGTTGTCTTGCATCAATTATTATGATTATTGTTTATTTGTTTTTCTTCAATTGATATACAGCTCGGTATTATGGGATAGAAATAAACCATCTCGGCGCGGTTTTTGAGCACACGAGGAACCTTCTCGTAAAGTGATTTCTTCCATTAAAACCTGTCTTTTATCCGCCTTACATGTTTAGTGTGAATAACCTTGAAAATAAATGAAAAGGTGTAGAGCTGGGTGCATTGCAATTCTGTCGATTCGACTCTTACTGCCTAAAAATACTTAAGAAATATGAAGAGGCATGCAAAGTTTTCGCAACGTACCTGTGAACCTCATTCATTGACTTCAACACAAAAATAAAAGCAGCTTTTTAAACAAGTTGAATCTGCACGACCGGGGGTCTTACTTGTAACTCCCCAAAGTACTGATGATCGCGGAATAAACGAACCAGAGGCAACTTAATGAACGACTAGACACGGGTACTACTTTCACAACCCTTAAGAAACTTTCACAACGACCACAACCGCCAAGCACTGCTTCAAGCATCGGTCATAGCAATTTGCATTGCAACTGTTAGGGAGCCGGTTGGATTCCCAAAGAGAAAATTTAAATTATGTTAATCTATTAAATTTTTTTATCAATCGACTTATCTAAAGGTCGTTATTGGTAGTTCACAGAAACACAAATCGACGTGAATCGAGAAAAGAACATTTTGTTCACTGTCAATACATGATTGTGTCTCATTGTTATAATATAATAATTAACTAGGAAGCGCGAAGGGGATAAAAGGTTTAACAAAAGAGCCCTGCGATCAGATTTTACCTTAAACAACCTCGTTGATTTCCTGCTCGAGTAGGTTGAAATATAATTATCGCCGATATAATTTCTATGTCGCCATATTGAACATTCCTCAAATAAGATTATTGAATGTGTACTTAAGTTTTTCTAAGTAGAACGTAATTTACATATACAAGACGAGTTTACCACTTGTGTTTGTAATTATTTCCTCCTCATAAGGAGAACGAAGTGGAAGGAAGGTGTCATATTGTTTTATATAAATCCATCTACTCTCATCGACCAACCCCTCGTACGATACCAGACTTGATTGAGAGGCTGGTCGATTAGTTATGTCTGGAGAAATCAATATCATCGATCTCAACCGGTTTTCGCTATCGGTTTCTTCCGTCAACATGTACGCCCTTATGTTAGATACCATCGATTGGGATGCATTTCTGTTTGACCGTAGGAACCTCATAGCTAGATAACCAGATGAATTTGCGACGATAGGACAATGTAGCTTCTTTTAGCGACTCGGTGCAGAACTGCGTTTTACCCAGAAAAAGCAAGCACTACTATTACTAACACCAATAGTGACCGACATGAGACAAAATACAAACGTGCACAACAATTAAGGTTGGCAGTCTTTTTGGAAGAAGGGTAAATGTATCTGTGTTCATTGTAAAACAATGGTTAATCACAAATTTGGGCCTCGAAGAAGGTCAGCGGCGGCCGACGGCGGACATCGTAACGAATGAGACGCTGTATCAGTGAAATGTTGCGCGCACCTATGAGAATAGTCGTTCAGTTCTGTCAAACATCAACACCAACAGCACGAACACAAAAACCAAATGACTCAAACGCACCCTCCTTATTTCGGCAGCCAACGTTCCAGGACCACAGAACTTGCAGACAAAGCTCATTGTCCAAATAACAAGGAGAGAACCCAGGAGAGCGGCCAGACCGTAGATGAGGACCGTGCGGAGCTTGGAGTCGAAAGCAGGCGATGACGAGGGCGTCGTCGATAGAGGCGCGAGCGACACGAGAAGCGATTCGGTCAACGACGAAGGCGGCCCGCAAGGTCTCAGCTGCGCCGTTTGAGTTCGTCGGGCCGTTGCTGAGGCAATCGACGACGTTGTTGCAGACCCGATCGAGCGAGATGCATTGACCCCGTGGAGCACTGATTGTCGAGGCAGCCCATCTTAATGGTGAGGGCAAATAGTTGAATTCTAAGGTAGTGGGCCTTTAGCGGGCACATATATAGACACAATTGAGAGAGAGGTTTTTTCAAATAGGTTAAATACGATTTGACCGATTAACCTCAACTCTAAAGCATTCTAGTGTTTCAAACAAATAAAGACGGCCACTTGCTTAATTGACCAATCCGACATTGTGAGCGTATCGATCGTGTAGTGGTTGCAATCCTGATAAGCAAAGCGCCCGAAACAATAAACGACACAACAAACGATAGAAATCTGAACGTGAATATTCGTGGACACGTCTGGCAACCCAACACAAAAGCATTCACAATAATTGGAGAAATTTCCTAAATATTCCCTTCTCTCCTGTAAAGCGCTGGAGCCCCAGTATTTCAAGGAAGTGCGATGTGGGCATTTTTCTCTCCTCTCATCCGATCGCAGAGAAAGAGGTGACGGTCTGTCATGCCAACTGCGAACATATTCCCGAGAAACCTCATGGCAAACCCATCTTTCATCTAGCGGATAGAGAATAATTTATTTTGATCTCAAAACGTCCACTGGCGACTATGGGTGGGATATTGCTGTGACCACACCTATGCAAGGTCAGAACTTCATTCCACACTTTCACCCTGGATTCGTAGAAGCACTCTACGAGGTGAAGGGTTCCCTGAAAGTCGACCTCTGTCTTTTTAAGGAATCCGCAAATTCAATCCGTCGCGATCGTTACCCGGTCGCAATGCTTTCAAACAACAACAATTTATTAGATTTAGCGCTCTAGACTATAACTGTTCTCTCAAAAAATATACCGGTTTAATAGGGACACTAAAGGGACAAGGCGTTTTAGGTACCACATTCAAGCACCATCAAGAGCCAACCGCGTTGGACGGCTACATTTCTTTTCGTCCGCAACACTGGGTTCTACAAACGCGGACCGAAACCTGGCGCTCAAAGACAGTCTATTTGAAAAGGAAATTTTCTTTGGACAAACTTTGAGCCGAACCACACTAATAAGACGAAAAAAAACTCTCACGGAAGACATATTTGTTCGAAGGAATTCCGTGCACGCTCGAAATTTTCCACGGTTTACTGTCGCTTCATGCAATCGAGAACCTTGTTAGAACCTATTGAATGCAGCAAAACATTTGGGCGTTCGCGTAGCCTTGAAGCTCGACATTTCGCAAAATGTTTCAAATAAAAACTCACGTAGAAAGGGACTAATGAGATCTAATCCCCGATAAAAAGGCGACTTACCCACTGCCATCGCCACGACCCCGACGGTCGTGTAGGACGCACTCGAATGCGTTAAGACTAGAGACGCAAAGGTTTTTGCATGCCACGGCCAATCCTGGAAGTAAAACCCCTCGTTATCTAACATCGACCACCGAGGTGACAAACGAGCTAGCTAGAAATAAGCCTACTACAAACACTTCGTCTGCTGGGACGTCTGATTTGACTCCTCTTTCCAGTTAGGACGTGTTGATGCTGAGAAGGAGCAGGCAGCCCGGCGGCAACCAATCCGAAGAGCAGATCCGCGAGGGAAACGTTGTTAGGCCAGCGGAGACGCACAGCGGCGGGCGTGACTCTCAGCTCTCCGGCGTACTCGAAGCGGTCGAGGTCTTCGGTTATCGGCCAATCCTCATTGACGCCGTCTTTGGAAAGATAATGTACTACTGAAACATTACTGGAGCAAGGGTGGAGGGGGCAAGGCCGTCCACCTAGTTGGCCAAGAGTGCACTGAGGGCCCGCTTTAGATATACGATTCTGGGACAAATTCGAGGTAGGGATCCATTGGGCGAAATTGTCTGTAAGTTGACGGATTGGCGGTTTGAGATGTTGTGTAGGAAAAGATGCCTGATAGTATGGTGCGACAGTTATTCGTTGAGTGTGTTTGACAGGACAGATAGAAATTGGATAAAGTTGGGGCTTGTAACCACTGGGGGAAAAAATGTCACGAGGGGAGAATGTTGTCCTAAAAATGACTCTTTCATCGATAGGTAAGATATGAAATAAATCCTGATAGTGTTGCTGGTAACATGGATGCATTTGAGGAAATGGGTTGTGTGTGTGAGGGGCGTTAAGGAAAAAAAGTGATAACTATCGTGCTTAACGCCGCTTTCACCAAATGTAGTTTAATTGAAACTTCGAAAACCTAGAAAAAAACCTGACAAAATATGGACCTGGATACTGAGACAGAATCCTGGAAACGGAGGGAGAGTTTGTGCGAGAAGATTTATAATCGATTTATTACCAACACGATACGATATGAATATCGTATTCAAAGATGATGCAGCGCATTTTTTTGAATTAGAGAACAAACACAAACCAAAATATGCCATAAGTAATTTTACAATTTTATTTTTAAAAAAGTTGAACTTATTATATTTTTAGTTCCTTGTGCTTTAGATTGAATTATTTTATTGGGTTGTTAGTATTGGTTTAAGTAAATCTGATCAAATATCAAGGACTTAATTCCATTGGCGGAAAAATAATGTATGACATTTTGGTATTATATCTGAATTGAAAGGCCTTTCCATTGTTTGTATGTTATTGGATTTTGCAATCACATTTTCTTATTGTGTACTGTTATTTATCAATTGCCAGCAGTTGTTTAGCTTTTAATATGGTTCAACACGTAGATATTTACCGAAATTCTGGAATTAACACTTAAATAAAACGCTTATTTTAATCAAATTGCAATGTATATTGATTTTGTCAGGTCATTACATCATGTTTTCTTCATTTATGCTTTATAAGCGTTATCTTTTAGATTTTAATGTTATTTACAATGGATACTTCTCTCAAGAAATTCGACGGCAGGCAATACAAGCTTCACAACAAACCCACTCGCTTGCCATCACTTTCCTGACACGTAACGATGTTCGTGGTCGTCTTCCGACACCAAGCGATTAAGAGCTTATTGAAGTATGTTCTAGTGTGTGCGATTAATTCAAACAGTTCGCCTTGTGAAAACCATCGCAAAATAAGAAGATACTTTCTGAACCAAAGCAGCGCTTATCAAATTCTGATATTGTCAAGAATGTTCATAACGAAAAACCACTTCATATCAATCTTTCTCACTCACAATTTGGTAATTTGACTTGATTATTTTCCCGAAATTTCCGTCAGATGAAATTATTTACCTTTAACTTTACAAGTTCCCAAGGAAATCGCGACGCAGTAGCCGATTTTTATTAAAATTCTTACACCAATGCCAATTTTAACATCATATGTATCTATCTTCTATTCTAGCACCCGGGACAATCCCCCACCGGTTCAACTAACTTCAATTGGACTCAACAGGTACATGTTAGTGTCAATTCTCTAATCCAGCTGCATTGTGCATGTTAATGTTAGTGGTTCCCTGAACATATTGCTTAACCATTCGTTTATCTCTTTCTCTTAAAGCTCATGTCGGTGCCCTTCACCGGGCCTGGCTCCTCGCGCCGAGCTCTACATCTTCCAGGTCTTTTCGGACTCCCAGGTCTCCACGACCTCGTGGTTTCTGGAAGCCATCAACTACGCAGTCTCATGACGCTTGAACATCATCAACTTGAGCTTCGGCGGGCCCGATTTTATGGACAAACAATTCGTTGATAAGGTCAGACCTGTTCTTCGCGTCTCACTATTCCCGACCTTAATGTTTCGATTAGTTGCCGCTGTTCACAAGCAGTTGTCTTATTCTAGTAACGTAGGCTAGCCAAATGAAGGCTTACTTTTATTTCCAAAATATGTTTTCTAATAGCAATTCAATCACTTGTCCGCGGGGTCACGCTCAGCCGACATACATGACAACGCGTGTGGATTGGGTGTTTTTGTGGAAGCCGGACTTCACTTAGAAGTAAGATGAACCTTTTGACAGGATTTTGCGCCACTTCTTGTCAGCGCTGCAGCCATATTTTTAATTCCCCGAATTTTGTCTTTGGTTATATTGTGCCATTTGAGGTAATCGGCCTTCTCATCTTTAAAAACTAAAAGAAGCTGATCGTGTTGACAGGACATGTGTGAATTTTAGATGACGCCTTCATTTATTAGTGATAAACAACGATCTTCCTCAAGCATAATGTAGTTTGATCGATGATCACTATTACTTATTCGAACCTGTAAAGAACCTTCTTAAAAAGGGATATTTCCTGCCATCTTCGGTTTTTTTGTTAGTCAATTCAGCTATATGAACGTTCGGCCAACGGAATCCTCCCCGTTTCTGCTATAGGAAATTATAGGCCCCTATTTGGAGGTCTCAGCAACCCAGCAGACCAACCGGACGTTCTCGGTGTGGGGGGGTGTCGAAAGGCAGCGCAAAATGGCCTCATTTTCTTCGCGTTACCCTACTGCCCTGGTAACCATTGGCCAATTATATTTCTACTTATCTGTTGTCAGTAGAAACTTATTTTGTGTATCGTTTTTAGGAAATAGAAGATGGTTATGGACGTTTGAAGCCGGACATTGTTACCTGAACCGAGAACATCATCAACACAAGCCTTGGGAGAAGGGACCAGTGCAGCCTCTCCGATCGTGACGGGTTCTGTGGCACTGCTAATAAGGTGATTGCAAGACTGTGTAAGAGTTTATTTTCAGCCTCAGACATTTTCCTGCCAAGATATTTAGAGGCGAGTTTTTAGGCGAACTCATTTTAAACACACGCACAAATAATGTCGAAGATGCGACCAATGATGTGGCCGATTGTTTAGCGGCCATGAGCCCTGCTATGTACGTGAGTGACTCCGGCGAGTGTCTCGCTTATATATCTGGCGAGTCAACGACCAATAATTGATTGATTCTCCTTTTTCGTTCCACTCAAACGAGGGAACATTGAATGGTTACGCATAGCGTAGACTCTATGTTACTCAAATAAGAGGCCAACGCAGCTGTTGATACGCATTCCTTGCGCTGAAACATTGTAGTTGCACTTTTTCCTTCTTTGCTTGTCTATTCGGGAGCATTGTAGAGCCCATGTATTTGAAGGCTCCGACGTAGAGATCGTTTTTAATCATCTTCTGTTCGCATAGACATACTCCCCTGTCTGTCGTATGCCGATAGTCATTAAGATCTAGAGGAAGAGCTCGCATGCTTAATTTGGCTAGAAGAGGCTTTCGTCAGAGGAGAAAAGGGAGTGTTCCATTAGTGTCCCGGATTTTAGAGCGCGACCAGACGTCATTGGTCGGAGCTGTTCATGTTCCAACGACAGGCGATGCAGGCGTCATTTTGTATTTTGGCGTTCTCGATTGGTGGTTAGCGAAGTCCATTTTGTGTGTTTTAGTCGCCTATAGTCCTCGTTCAGTCCGGTACAGTGGCCGCCGCTCAGGTTGCTTCTAGACAAACCTCGACAAAACCACTGTACCGGGGCGGATTTCAGTGCTCCAGACGCGAATCTTTGTCAGACCCTACGATTAAATTCCCTACTTTATGTGTGTGCATGTTTTATGGGACAATGCATCGATACAAGGATCTTTGAACAGAGCGCCAGCCTTCTCCTCCAGCTGTCGCTCGCTCGATGTCGCTGGAGAGGAAAATGGTGAAATTCGACTTCCAACTGTGGACTTTCTCTCTCTAGAGATGGCTTTTCTCTTAGTGTTTCCAAGAAGAATCTTGAAACATTTCGGCATATTTATTGGCGTTCCCAAAATGCAAGCAGCCGGACCCGGCGAAGCTAAATTACGGTTATTGGACGAGAATTCTTCACTTCTCCGCCAATGAGGTCGCCGTGGGGGGTCATCAAAAAGCGCTGATCTGATTATTTATGTGCGTTGCATGATAATTTGTTGTCGCCATTAACGTCGTCTTTCTTTTTTGTTGTTTTTGTGTCCCTTCAGATGATTCAACGACTCCCAGCGCAGGCGAGCTTGTGGCTTTGACGGATTGCCTCTACTTTTGGCAGCCGTACTGCAGCCAACCACTCTTCTCCACCGCTCTGCCAGTCGTCCATTTATGTGAGCTTCCTTTTCTAATAATAATGGTTGCGATTATTCACTCATAATTAAAGTAAACGAAGACCTACACGTTGGGCTTTAAGATCGGCAAACGCGACATTGTGTCCCTTGGAACCACAACTCCCACCGAGGTTGCTTTGATCTCAGAAGCGATCCCGTGTCGGTGTTAGTTCCATGCCAATGTAGTGTCGTACGCGTCATTATAGAAAATTTTGATTGGCAAACCCCACAACCCGCTCGTGAGCTCATTGGGGCGGTTTGCCTTATCTGTTTTCTGTGGAGGGCAGCGATGGCGGTTTGCGGTCAGCGGTTTGCATCTTCTCTCTTTTGGTTCGAGTAACACTGTAGAGGTCTTCGCCTGTAAAGGATTCCCCCGAATCTTCCTTGCAACACCTCTCGTCGGTGATTGATTAGATTTTTGTCTTGTCGTCGGGATAAACGCCCAGGTACTTTACTTGCGTCCACAACAAGAGCAACAGCCAAACCAGGCTGCCTTGTCTGGCAAAAGGGGTCTGTTGGAAGGCCAATGGAAAAAGGCCACACCCATACAATGTAGTCGCTCTTCCCCGACAGACAGAAGGCAGACAACCCTATCAGGTTGGAGGGCAAACGATTAAACGTTGAACAAACGATAATATGGGTCGCTGTCTTAACGTGGAACGGCTTAATTAACGAATATGCAAGTGCGACCTTTAAGTTTATTCTTTAGCAATCAAAAAAAACGGGAGCGTTGCGTTTTTTTAATATTCCCGGCTTATCAGAGGAGGATGAAAAAGGCTTTTCTTGGCTCTTCTGCTGTATCAAAGCGAACTCCAGAGGAAACGTTTTGTTGCCGCACCATCACACGTTCACCCATTGTGTAGTCCGTAGGTTTGCAGGGATTGCTGTCGTTACTGATAATCCTTTACTGTGGTTTACAAGGTAACAAGAACAGGTAACAAGTCCCAGCTCACTCACTTATTGCAATTGCGTTAAGTAGGCCGAAGGGGGTAAGATTTCCTGCGCCTAGTTATTCTGCACTCTCACTCACTCTCTGCCACGGCGATGTGGGATCGACACTGCCTGCATTGGCCAGTCGGTCAGTCCGAGATGTTGTGTCGCGAATATGGAGAATGGGGCGGGTTTTGTTAGTCAAGGTCAAACACCGCGTATCAAATGTTGAATTGAAAAATCGGGCGTATTTCTTTGAGCAGCAAACCGCCCCACTTCCTACCAACTATACAGGGATAGTAGCATAGCAACTCCAAGCTGACCAAGCAACAGGTCGGAGTCTTCCAGAAAACCTTTGTCTCCGTTTAAAGACAAATGCCGAATGTGTTGTTGTAAGCGCTGAAAGTGTTGGTCAATCTGGCCAATGACATTGTTGCCAAACTTGTCGCCTAATCTGGAGAAGCGGTCAGCTGTCAAACTTTCTTTAAAACTGTTTGATGCATGGCTGGTTCATCCGCGTTCTGTGCAACTATGAGACCATGTCTTCCGTCGCCAACATTCAGGGGTTGTCGCTGCCTGGGCTGTTGGACAACTAAACAAATTCGTTTTCGCCGTCAGAGCGGACGTGGAGTGCTTGGAGCTGCGAAGTGTTTACTGAGTGGGTCGTGTATCAGAGACTTAAATCCGAGCTGCCTGTTCGAACCTTCTTTTCCGATCGGCGCGCGTTGACGTCGTAGCGATTCGCCACGTCCGTGAAGCTGCCCACCGAATTCATAAAAAAATCGGGTTGACTCTTGTAAGTGATGAAGACTCGCGTGTCTACAAAAATGTTGCTAATATATCGAACCACAAGGTTCTTAAAAGGTTATTATACAAATTGGCGGAAGCATTCTTTAACCCTTTGTATGTTCCGGGCGATATGACTAAATTAAAGTCGGCACTTATTGTCCCAACACACGAAGTTTATTTGGGTTGCCGTTTAAGGTTCGCCATTTTACAGGGAGAAATTGCTCGTTTAAGCACTGGATGAGTGCGGGAAATATTCTCATAGATAGATGTAGACGGATACGTTATGGTGTTTTATGAAAGATATGTCGCCCTGGACGTAAGTAATGCTCTAGCAGAAATAAAGTGTGTTTGTATTTTGATAGTGCCCGCTCTATGTGATTTGATTTTTGGCTGAAGCGACGACCATTATCTAACTAGTTAATGTTGATAGTCTCAAAGGCCTTTATTTTTTGATTTAACGATTACGCCCAACCTGTTGTACTTCACTGAATTTGAGCTGTAATTGAAATTGGGGTTGTTATCTCCTTTTTCGGCGTGATATTTAACGATTTTGAAGAAATTGTCGACAACAAATGGGATTCTACTGCCCAACTCTTGCTCATATCGTCACACGAACATTGTTTTCGTTTACATTTACAAGATAGATTAATTCAGATTCATGCTATCTACATGAAGCACTCGATGGTAGGGTTTTTAAGATCGAGTGTTTCTCAAAGCCTTTTTCGTGCCAACTCGAGATAACTTGCGCGTTCAGCATTGCTCACGCACACACACGATAGTCATCAAGTAGATTTCAACAATCACGCCTTCGTTCGTGCTGCTCGTTAACGATACCATTTTGAAGGCCAAGCTTACACCAATTTGGTGAAGCATAACAATAACGGCATCATTTTGAATTAATCTCTGCGTAAAGCACCCAGTTTTAAAAAAAACAGCCACGTTTATAACTACACAAAACCTGAGAGAATCGCAGATTTTTGGAAACCCCTTACCAACTGATTCATAAAAAAACATTTGCTTAATGTTTTTTTCCAGCAACAAGTAAAAAGAAGCGTTAACTTTAGATGCCCCTGTTGTGTAGCTTTAATTTTTTGTATACCCTCGATGAATTAAATATAAGCGATTGGGGAATACTCCGTTTTTATTTTAAAAACGACCACTATTAGATTTGTTTCGATTTATAATTCTTAATCCCGTTTAAGACAAATGTTGACGATGTTAAACTTGGAAGACTTATTATTAATGCTGTGCAATCTCAAAGGCTGGATTCGAACGGTTGAAGATACCGTTTAAATATCTGAATTAAAGCATTAAAATAAAGAGAATTGTCTCAATTTGCTATAAGAATTACGAAGGTATTTTGAAAGTCCTTACAATTCGATACAAGAGTCGAGTTTTCCAATTTTTCGGATGCTTAAATGGCTTTGCAATCCAAGCAGATGAATATAAAAGTATGATGTGCCGTACAGCTTACTGTTAGCTCATTTATTGACCTTATGGCATATTAAGGAATGAAACATTGGGGTTCACGTTTCCCTTTTCGGCGGCATTCTCGACAATAAATGGATTCCGTGTTCTGTTATAAGTTGAAGGTGAAATTTAAGCGTTAGGAATTTCGTCTGTTTTAAATTGGAAAACGGTTGTACTAAAAGGTATTGGAATTGTTCTGGTTTGACTGGGAAACTATTTAATCAATTAAGCCGAATTTGTTTTTTATACAATCTCATCTGACATACTTAACCCATCTTAAGTTGCATTTCCATTAATAAATAGTAAAAAAAAGCCAGTGAATAGATCTTTTCCGAAGATTCTTTTTACAACCTTAACCGCTTTTTAAACTCGTTTATGTTTCGAAGCCTGCGAGTTAAATCGACGTCATGCGATGAAGACGGCGTTAAATATCTCAGCAGCGGAAAATTGTTAAATGGGCATTTCTACGAATTAATAAAAGAAATTTCACATTAATCGGAATTGACTGTAAAATTCGCGTTTTAATCGAATTCACCGCTTTCGCCAAACTTGTTCTAAACAGACTGATCAACAGAGCAGGTGAACCAGGAACTAAAAGATAATTTTTATATCTAATACTTCTTATTCTGGCTTGTTTTCTGCTGAATGTTTTGGTCCTATAAAACCTCTATAGAGCCAGTAAAATTATTATCATTATGGCTTTTTTTTCGAACATAAAACTCCCATCATACTATTAAATCTGTGAGAATTTTAAGCTTTTGTTGCTTAACGGAATTAAACGTTAATTTGCCTACCTGACTCATGGGAAACCGATTCAATAAACTTCGCAATTGTATTAGCTCACAACGCAGCAATTCGCGTAGCTTATTGGTTTCGAAGACGTGTACGCGCGCACTTTAACACTGCGCACGCAAGCATGACTCACAACCTCCCAAAACGCTATTTAATGCATCCAATTTTGTAGGTCCAAACATTCAACGACTTAACGACTTCAAATGGCTTCTGCACAAACAATCCTGGACAACCTCAACGTACAAAGACACACCGGACGCTACTGCGACCTCAAGATCGAGGTGAGTCAATGGGTGCACAGTATAACCTCTAACCCCCTTAAAATGTATCGTTATGTTTAAATTAAAACCATATGTGTGGTCTTAGGAGAGTGTTTGTCAAGTTGGTTTTTAAGTCACAACCGACAATTTTATATCTCGAAAAAGGTAACCCTGAGAGGCATACATGCTATAATTTGAATTGAAGAGTCAAATGGGGGTGCTTGTTGCAGCTCTCGTAAAACAGCTGTTTTGGAAGTCCTAAATGATGAAGCCGATAATCATTATTTTCCGTGATAACATTGAGATTTTTGAGAGGATCCGATTTGAGTTAATAAGCCCATTTAAAACCAATACAAACTTTGTGAAATCG
This sequence comes from Proteocephalus fallax, assembly GCA_028672205.1. Lineage (NCBI taxonomy): Eukaryota > Metazoa > Platyhelminthes > Cestoda > Proteocephalidea > Proteocephalidae > Proteocephalus > Proteocephalus fallax. The sequence goes on from JAPUBX010000704.1 coordinate 26,121, forward strand.
AAGAACGTCTTGCTAAAACACATTCTGGTACTCCTATAACATTTTACTACACCACCTACATCAATCGCATTTGAACAAGCGTGTTGAATTACTCCTTAATGTGAGCCCTGGAACGCATTCACTGCAATGAATCGTAGTGCCAACATTACGCCATGACATTTAATCGTGATATCGGGGACCGACCCATTCCATGTGATAGCGAATATTTAAGAGCATTCTAGACTGAAACAATGCGGTAAAGTGTGTCGAATTGAAGCTTTGTATTTGTTAACGAATCGTCGAATATTTTCAGTTGATTTATTCAATGTTAACCCTATCAAAGAAACAGTTTTACATTATTCCTATGAATTCGTAATAAACAAAGTTTTGTTAATGTTAAGGAAATTAAATGCTTCTTCTTCTTTCTCATAACTTTTGTCCTTCCATTCCTCCACAATGTTGTATTCTCCCCTTCTATTCAAACTTATTTTGTCATTAAAGTATTCTTCAATCTCAAGCTTCTCAGTTTCCTCAACGTCTTCCTCAATACTACATTTCCTCCTCCTCCTCCTCCTCATCTTTATTTTATTGCACCAATCCACATTCCCTAGCTCAGTCTAATTATGTTTCTGAAATTTTCTCATAATCGAGTTTCTCTTTATCTTCGTCTCAAAGTTAACGCCTTTCGGCTGGTAAAGAAATGTTGGTTTCGGTCGCAAAGTACTCGCGTCTACATGGACAGGAAATATTATTATTAATGTTACCAAATTGGTAGTTTTTTTCTAAAACGACTTTTTTTTATCCACGATTGAGTGGGATTCTAAGTTCTCTTACAAAATGTGGGTTTTCACACGTTCCTGTACAAACGTAATGGGTTAAAAACACTCTATGAAACATGATGATCAATGCAATCTGAGAGAGCGTTCTATATGATGTGGTGTCAAAGATTGGTTTCGCAGGAAACGGCTTATGTTCAAGGAGAACAGGGTCTTTGCAATTATGGAGCGTTTGCTTTTTGAGAGTATCCGCTCCAAGTGAATTCATCTTTCGCCAGAATTACGATCATCTTATGATCCTGTCTGACATTGGTTTGCCAAAATATATGCAGGGGTCTTTCCGAATAGCCTGTTTTGACAAACAAAAATGTTAACTCGCGCCTCAAGCATCGTTCTACGCGCACACACGATATTCATCAACTAAATTTGAACAAACATGTTGAATAACGCCTTTATCCTTGAAAGCCAAGAGTACATCGATTAGGTGAAGCCTAACAATAACGTGAAATACTCAATTTTGACTAAAAACTGACAGCCAAGCGTGAGAGAATCGCAGATCAAAGCAATGCACCGAATATTAGTGCCTTTCGAACTGATTTAATAATGAAAATCGTAAAAAGAAGCGATTAATTCGGTTAGAAGTGTTGCCAAGCTTGGATTTTCTACACGCTTACCGCGCTCATTAAATTAACTATCAGTAATTGTTGCATAAGACGTCGTAAAGGATTTTAATTAAATTACACTTGGAAGCCTTTTACTTGCATGTCTGTGCAATCTTCCGACTGCCTGAGCTATTGAACTCAATGACGCAGTAACAACACACACATTTCATTTCGTCGTGGTGCCACAATCACGCAATGACCTTGAAACTCGGTGTGATTGAACCCACAACGCCTTCAAGCCATTGCAGATACGAAGCAATACGGCTTAATTATGTAAACTAAAGTATTCAAAAAAGGGTTATTGTCCGAAAATTCGATATTTTCGTAGCACAACAACGACGCAAAGAAATTTACCAGTCTTTTTTAATTCTCCCTTTATTTCTTTTGTGAAGGTTATCGTGGCAGTTGATTGAAATCCATGCATACGGAATCCCATTTTTATTTCCCTTTTTAATAATTATTTATTCTAATCTTACAAGTCTTTGTTAAGAATAAGGCCATTTTCAATACTTGAAAGGTTATTTAATGCAATGGGATGAAGATGGCATTTAAAATATTTTCTCGTCTCAGCAGCAGAAAATACAAAATTTTCCGAATTAATTAACACAATTTCACATCGAACAGAATTTGGCGGTCTAATTCGCGTTTTAATCGAACAAACCGCTTTCGCCACCTGCAAATTACGAAGCGATTTATATCATCCGATTCACTCGGAACCGATCGATAATTTGGCAGTTGCGAATTAAAAGCGTCGTGGAATTTGCGCACTCAACGCCCCCAACAATCGTTTCATTTGTGGTCCAAACAAGCCAATGGGCGCACGCTAAAACCTCTCTCGTCTCCTATAGGTCGATGCAGGCTTCACGGTTTACGCACATCGCTGCGTTTTGGCCACGCGATTTGCGATTCTTGGCGATCAAATTGAGCGGCATTCAGTCAGTGACGGCGGACACCTCAGGTTGTCCATGAAGCGCTTCCCGAAGAGGTAGTCTTCACGTTTCTCTGTTGACTAATTGTTGCATCTCGATAGGATCGTTGACCTCGTCCTGGACTACGCTTATACGGGAGAGGTCAAGGTTGCCGAAGAAACAGTCGAAAGGCTTTTCTTATTCGCCTTCATGCTGGACTGTGGCGATCTTCAGCGATTGTGTGTCGATTTTATGGCCCCAAGGTGAGGGGATTCCTGTCGATTGTTGATCGCTCTCTTTAGAATGGATGAACCGGAGAAGCGATCGATGCGTTTGGACATTGCCCGAGCAACGAAGAGCAAAGGCATTTACTCTGTTCTGTGGCGTCAGTCTTTCGAACAACGATTTCCTCCGTGAACAGTTCGACTTGGACGAGGTCGTAAGTTTCCTCAAGGCGTCCACTGCGAAGGCAGACGAACTGTTTCGTCTCATCTGTGCATGGGGGGAGGACAAGAAGAAGTACTTGAAGAGAAATGGGGGGCTGCTTGCCGCTTTCACGCGTCTCATTGGCTGCATCGAAGTCGCCGATTTGTCCCAAGAGGCTGTCGATGAGTTCGAACGTGGATTCTCACCTTTTCGACATCAATGTTGACTGCGCGTGAGTCCTCAGCGGTCCCAATTGTTTTATTTGGCATCTGGACGCGCGACATCTTCTTGCCTTTCAGAAAACACTTTTTGGACGTCACAAAGCCGAAGAAACGTCTTCTCGTCTACGGCCGGGCGAAAGGCGGCGACGGCAAAACCGATTGTCTCATGACTTTGCCGCAGTTCGAGCAAGACGGGCAAATGGACGTTCGTTTCCCGTGTCTCTGGAGGCGCAGTGTTGCCAGTCTCAACGGTGAGTCGTCTGTCGCGACCTTTTCGTTTTGTCTCTCAAGCAAGAAAGGTCACATCGCCGTGCTTTTGGTCTTTCAGGCAACGTCTATTGCATTGGTGGACAAACGCCCGGCCAATCGGATGCGTTGCCGACAGTCACGGTGATCGATGGCCGGACGGGACGCGTCACGCAGGCGCCACCACTCAAGACCCCTCGCCGTTGGGCAGCTGTTGCCGCGTCTGTCAACGAACTGTTTGTTTGTGGTGGCTACGGAGGAAGCGGTCGTCTGTCGAGCTGCGAGCGCTGGGTGGAAGGAAGGTGAGTTGTTTGTGGCCGTCGCGTTGTTGTTGTTGTTTCTTGTCCGCTTTTTCGTTCTCAGTCACCGTCTTCTTCTTCGTCTTCTCTTTTGCCCACAGTCCATCCTGGCAACCGCTGACGCCACTCAAGACAGCACGCAACGAGGCAGCCGCGATTGTCTTGTCTGGAGACGACGCCTTTCTGCCCAACGCACCACATCTCCTCTTGACTGGGGGTACGGTGGCGACTGTCCGACGTATCGCTGCTGAGTCTTGGGGGGACGGAGATGCGCAACGGTGGGTTGACTTGGCGCCGATGAACCACGAGCGCTGCAACCACGGAATCGCACTCTTCGCTGGGCGCATTTTAGTTGTGGCAGGTGGGGACTGCAACTCTGTGGAGATGCTGACGCCCCCGCGCGCAGTCGGTGACCCCGGCCAGTGGACTGACCTCAACCCAATCAGTGCGGACTTCCTCAACCCTCGTTTTGGTTCGTCTCGCAGTCCACCAGAATCGTCTTCTCGCTTTCGGTATGTCCAAGTCGTTGTGATGGAATTTATTGCTATTTTTATCATCTTAAAGACTCCATATCCGTTCTTATTAACATTAAAGAATGTCGTAGTGACGATGGCAACTCACAAATCGAGGAATTCGTCGCCGACAGAACCGGCCAAACGGGCGACGAGGAGGTGAGATGTTTTCATGTTTCATTCGCCTTCCTTGTTGTCGGACAACTGACGCCTTGGCGTTGCCATGGCAACCGTGGTGTTTTTACTGACTGCCTTTTTCTGCTTAAATATTGACCGCACGCAGACAAAGATTCTCCCTTTATTGTTCTTTTATTTGCTTCTTTGCAGGTTGATTTGAAGCGATTCTCGTGGGTCGCATTGCCGGTTGTCCGGAGGCTCTCGAATACATCAAATGCGCCGTCGTCGTTGAAATCCCTAGATAATCCCGCATTGTTTATTTTATAAAATTGATTGTTTAAACACTTTCATTAATAATCAATTGTTTTCTTCGGGAAATCGGAAATTCGTAAGCTGTTTGTTTGATTTACGGATTTTAAAAGAAACAAACGGTTGGTCACATAAGTGATTGTGAGAGGATTTACAAACTAATTAGTTTGCAACAAAGGGGAATACCGAAATGGAACAGGACAAACGATGGCTACATTTGATGAATATCATTAAATATGGCTGGTTGGTATGGGACAATTAAAATGCTATGAATAAATCACAAGTTAACAGATTTCTACACAAATATCCAGGTTATACTAATTGTATTTGAGGTAAATTGCTATTCTATTGAGACCAGGGTTACAATGTGGGCGGATAGTTGTTATGTCGTGTTTGTCCGAAGGTCTTGTAGTGACCTTTATACTGATCCATTATACTGGCACCCAATTCGCTAACGCACACGATTCTGTATGCTGTGACCTTAACGTGGATAAATTAAGACAACATCGACGACTCTTGGCCGGAACCCACGTTTTACCACGACATGCCCAACGTGTGTCCAGACAGGACTCGCCTGCAGCGGGCTCTTGGCTTCGCGCCTTGTCGGCGTTTTTCTGCCCAGGTCGGGTTCTTACTATTGTTTGAATAATAAACAATGCCATTAATTCCCAACCTTCGTCTTTGGCCATCTTTTGTGGCCAAGAAATTTTCAAATTACCATAGTCTTTTGTAGATCCATCTAGCATATAGATAACCCATAATATTTGATTGTGAGACGTTGCAATGATCCAAAATTGACATGAAAAACCTTTTTATCAAGACATTCATTGTGTTGCTCTCCTTTAACCGTTAATGCTGAAAGGGTTATCAGATAGTCTCCTTTAAAATTATAAGTAGATTATTAATCCGTTCAGTTAACGGATATTTACGGTTTAATGTTAGTTTTTATTTAGTAAATCGAAATTTAAAAAGCATGCGCTTTGAATGGTCACAGAAAAGGTTTTAGGCAAGGAGTTTCTTCTTTCGCAAATCAAGGGGTTTCATCACTGCTTTTTAGCAAAAAAAACGAGCAGATCCAATTTTATAAAATAAATCATGCGGATTATTTGGGAATGTCAACGACGACGGCGCCTCTGATGCTAACGAGAGCCTCCGGACAACCAACAATGCGGCGCCACGTGAATCGCTTCAAATCAACCTGCAAAGAAGCAAAAAAAGGAACAATAAAGGACGAATCATTCACCAGTCGACATCCTACACGAGACAAAGACAAAAACACGTCTTCTTTATCAGTATCACTGTAGACGAAAAGTCTCCTATTTAATTATAAATAATTTATTGTTAAATCTCCCAATACAATTCCAATCGTTTTGTAGTAGTTGGTATTTAGTCTAGAATAATGGGGTTTTGTTTTAATGATACTAGAGCGCCATCGAAACTGGGACTTTTGCTACCCTCGTTCCGCGAACAGGTGTCTGCCATATTTTCCTGCATTTTAGCTTAAGATTATGCCACAACCTCAGGCTCGTAGTGTTAAAAAGATCCTGCCAAGAAGGGCCGTCTCGTTTAGGATGTCGACTAGTGAATGTCGACCGTCTCCCTTCCCGACCGTCATTAATGATAAAAACGATAAAAGCGCGTCGAAGTTGGACCGACTCTGCGAAGTCGTTTCCAAACTGTCAATTTTAGTGTCAGCACTTTGGAACGAGATACAGAACAAAGACAAGTGTTCCGTTATTCCTTCCTCGTCTAAGGAAACAGAGCCGATGCCCGTTACCCCTTATGTCGAACCAGAGCCGACGCCTCTCACCGCTGTTAATTCCCCTCGACCTCGGCCAAACGATTCTTTTACAATTCGATCCTTTTCCTCCCAAGATGTTCCCCTATCTGCCACTTATGACGTTCCTCTATCGACTGTAATAAACGCGAGTTTGAGATCTAATAAAATTGGATAAGTTAATAGTAGCCTTTTTTCCACAAGAAGATTTCCACAAACCTAAGTCAACTCCATCAATAAGGCGACTTAAATGGGTGCGTTACCTTTACTTAGGAAGGACGATTGATTGTGGTTATGTCGTGCGTTATATAATAATGTAATGGTAGTGGCTGTTTTGAGGTCACGAAGACCAAAACATTCAGCAGTTAAAATAGGCAGTATAACAAGTATTAGATGTGAAAATTGTCTTTTAGTTCCTCTTTCACCTGCTCTGTTGAAACTTGAAAACCGAATTGCGATATGCCGCCGTTCTAGTTGGTATTGAACGGTATAGTCTACGCATTGGTCGAAGAAATTTATATTCAGATAAACTAGAATAGAGGGGTGGGAGAGGTCAGTTAAAATACGAGCAGCGATAAGAAAGTTCAGTAGTTGTTGGCACAAAATCGCCGTTCTCATGTTTACGATCGACAGGCCAAAATTAATGTTGCAAGTCAACACCAATGCAGAACAGAAAACGCGTTCACACCGTCGATTGCCTGATCCTTAAATTGTGGATTCCTGTATACTGCACACGATAGTCTTCTCTCCAACGGAACTTCACAATTGTATTTTGTCATCCCATCCTTGTCATTGTCTTAGAAAAGTCCTACGCCATCATGTTCAATCAAAAGCCGTACGCAATCCACATCCTAACTAATACTGTTTTAAATACTAACAAAGAGCCTCTGCTTTTTTATTGAAGAGACCGGCGGCAATTTTTGAGGAATAATTTCTGGCAGCCAATCAGGACAGTGAACGCGACTTAGTCTAGGGCGTAGAAACGCGTCTGCCATTGACCGCACTGAGTCGGGAAAGACGCAAAATCGATATGTTGCGCGTCGCCAACGCCACGTCTGATAAAGCACGAACACAACTCAAAACATGGCGTGTAAGGAGATTCCGTGGGCTGCGCACCAATAAATGTAAAGCTTCCTTAATTCAGTGGTACTGTCCATTCTGTATGTAATTTTATTAGCATTGTTTATTCCCCGTACATTTCGAAACTTTATTTTCATTTTAATGTCTTGTTTTAAGTAACAATTTTCAACTCAATAATTTGGAGACCTCTCAAAATTTCGCGTGAATAACAATAATCTAGACTCACAAGACACAGCATTCGTGTTTGACAGAAAGAAATATCAAAGAAAACAGACAATTATTCTGTTTTATTTAAAAATGTATGAAAAAGTATGATCAGTTCTAGAACTATTTGCGCATAGTACACAATATTTACGAACGCATGTCTGGGCTGGTCTTAGCTACAGGCATATACTTATTATACCGAACATTCGAAAACATGTTATTGTTTAAACACTGCGTTATATTAAGGCGAGATAAATCACCGGAAGCGTCCATGTAACAAATAAGTTGACCTATTAACGGCTTTGCAAATGGGAAGATAAACCGAAAATAGATGGGAGAATTAGACCCAAAAATGATGCCTTCGAAATATTTCGGTAAATAGCCATAAATGTGTTTTATGCATGAATGGAATATCAGAGACTCAACTGTTTCGTTTTTTTGAAACAGTCGAACCCAAAAATGATTGGGAAATTATATATACTATAATACCTGAAAGGGGACCCTGGGAGTTGATTAAAATGCTCTACTTCTTTAAATGAAAGCAACAATAGAAAAACACATTTTTTTTCACAAATGTTGTTATGCTGGTGAACCATTTCCTTATTTTGAAGACTTATTCCGAACAGGGTTACGTAAATAACTGATAAATAATTAACCCAGAGAACAAAAAGTAATTATACATAATGGATCCGAAAATATACTGATACCATCTATTTGTTACAACATTAATCAGATGCTACTGAACGTTTTACAGTAGCGATATTCTGTTATAAGTTCCAAATAAAATGAATTTTAAAATTATCCAATTAGCAGGCTGAGTTCTTACAGATCCATTTGCAAACACAATAGAAACCAAAATTGCTTTATTGAATTCAATACTTTTCAATTTCTTATCTGACATCAATCTTCCTTCTTCTCCTTTGTAGATTTGTCTCTCTTACACATCAAGAAAACATTAAAAGGCCGTTTAATCAATTAATTCACATGGGAAACATGATCAATAATTCCCAAACTCACCATTCCAGGATCCGGCCACCAACGGTCTCCCATAGTGTAAATGACAATTCCAACAATAATCAGAATACTTCCGACACCCTGCACCACATAAACCCATGGTTCAGCCGACTGCGACAAGTTATTTGTCAATCTAATGTCGGCCCTTCTGTATTTGCCTGAATGATTTGTGTGCATCCAATCGAACATGACCTTGACCTAGCCAATCAAACCCCGAAGTTGACTTATACGTAATTCGAGGGATAATTAACTAGGCAATTCGGATTTCATCGATGCATTAAAGACATTTGAAGTTATAAGATCTTGCTATTAAGCAAGAGAATACACAGTCGCAAAAAACCTCGAAATTCGCAATTTGTTGTGCCATCTTCATAGAATTTTCAATCAATGACAATCGCATGAGCGACTTAATCTGGTAGCTAAATCATTTTGGGGAAGATTTTAACCTACTCCACCCTGTCTACCGGCATCTGCAAGGGGACGGGTGACTCACCGATTTAAGTCATGGCAACCGTACTCTGGCCACAGCCACAAATAAACTGCGGCTAGTAAGGCTGATAGCTGAAGGGTCAGTTTTTATTGGAGTCTAAAGACGACCACGAAATCAACATGAATGCGCCACATTAGAACCCACTATCAGAGGAACTTGGAGATCCCACATTTGATTATGCAAATAAGTTATCGACTGTATTCAAGCAGAAATTTAAACCAAAGACACAAAAAAAACCATTCATGGTTTCCATGTATTTGTCAATGCAAAACTGTTGTCCCATCTGGATTTCAATCCGATAGCTGATTTCAATACACAAGGGAACGCCTGTAATGGTGGCGCTATCAATTCTTGAAGATAAATTGGCTGGTTTACAACTCCCTGACAGCAAATTGTTTAAGTAAATCTGATCAAATATCAAGGACTTAATTCCATTCGCGGAATATGAATGTATGAAATGTTGGTATTATATTTGAATTGAAAAGCCTTTCCATTGCGTGTGTAACACCCCTTGTTTTACTGTGTTACTTGACCTTTTCAGTACAGACGCGGGCTTTCCCAAGGACTTCCGTTTTCAACGCACGCCAGGTTCCACCGCATAGAGTCAGAGTTGCTGAACTTCGTCCAGAAGACAGCCCCGTAAACACTCTACCTATCACCGTCCCTCGTGAACACAGTATTAACTCGGATTCCACCACTGACTATTAACTGCCTCCGTTTTGTCATCCCCTTTTGATAACCATATAGTATAATACTATATATTGGCTACGCAAGCACTTTTCTATCGTCTTTGCCTGATATATGAGGGATACTAGAAGCAGGTCACTTAATACCCGTTCGAAGAACCTTCTTTTGTCTAGCCCAGGCTCCCAAAACCAGGAAGACGCTTCATTGGTGTCAGAAGTAACGAACTTCACGTCTGAAACACTGCAAACCCCACCCAGAATGAATCTGCCCCTACCAGCCCCTTACAGCGAAAACGAGTCATTTGGAAAATGGTTAAACTTCGCTCAGTTGTCTCTGTGTGACGTCCCGAAGCCCAACAGGAGTAGGTTACTTCTACATCTCCTTGGCCCAGAGGCGTACGACACGGCACACACTGGGGGCTGCAAGCATACAGATAATATCGATGATCTCTGTGAGAAACTGTCGAATATCTTCGTACCATTTTAGACTTTCGGGGTCCTCTACTTTATATTGACTAGACAAACTCCTCAAAAGAAGCAAACCAAAGACAGCAAAAACGGCTCCAAAACCTAGGATTGTTGATTTAACCTACCTTTCTGGACTACAGGAGTCCTGTACTAAACATTGACTGGAAGAATCCCGCAAAAGAAGCAAATCAGAAACAGCAAACACGGCTCCAATCCCCATGATTGCTTATCCTTCCTACCTTTCTCGACTATCGGGTTCCTGTACACGAAATTGACTTAATGAATTTTTCGGAAGCAATCTTCCAAGAGAAAACAAACAAGGCTCTAACACCGACGATTCCTGATCCTTCCTACCATTCTGGACTTTCGGGGTCCTCTTCTCGACATTGACTAGATTAACCCCCCAAAAGAAACGAACAAGAGATAACAAACACGGCTCCAACACCAACGATTGCTGTTTTTCCGTACCATTCTGGACTATCGGGGTTCTGTTCTCGACATTGACTGAATAAACCCCCAAATCGAAGCGAACCAGAAACAACAAACACGGCTCCAAAACCCACGATTTCTGATCCTACCTACCTTTCTCGACTATCAGGTTCCTGTACACGAAACAGACCTGATGAACCTTTCGGAAAAAATCAACAAAGAGACAACAAACAAGGCTCTAACACCGACGATTGCTGATCCTTCCTACCTTTCTGGACTATCGGAGTCCTTTACTTGACTATGACTTGATGTTATCTCCCAAAAAAAGCTAACCAGAGACAACAAACACGGCTTCAACAGAATTTACTTCTGCTCCTACCTCCCATTCTAGACAACCAGGGTCCTGTACTAGACATTGGCTGGATAAACCCCCTAAAAAGAAGCAAACCAATGACAGCAAACACGGCTCCAAAACCAGGATTGCGTATTTAACCTACCTTTCTGGACAACTGGAGTCCTGTACTCGACATTGACTGGAAGAATCTCCCAAAATAAGCAAACCAGAAACAACAAACACGGCTCCAATCCCCATGATTGCTTATCCTTCCTACCTTTCTCGACTATCGGGTTCCTGTACACGAAATTGACTTAATGAATTTTTCGGAAGCAATCTTCCAAGAGAAAACAAACAAGGCTCTAACACCGACGATTCCTGATCCTTCCTACCATTCTGGAATTTCGGGGTCCTCTTCTCGACATTGACTGGATTAACCCCCCAAAAGAAACGAACAAGAGATAACAAACACGGCTCCAACACCAACGATTGCTGTTTTTCCGTACCATTCTGGACTATCGGGGTTCTGTTCTCGACATTGACTGAATTAACCCCCTAAATCGAAGCGAACCAGAAACAACAAACACGGCTCCAAAACCCACGATTTCTGATCCTACCTACCTTTCTCGACTATCAGGTTCCTGTACACGAAATTGACTTGATGAATTTTTCGGAAACAATCTACCAAGAGACAACAAACAAGGCTCTTACACCGACGATTGCAGATCCTACCTACCTTTTTGGACTATCGGGGTCGTTTACTTGACATTTACTGAATGAACCCCCCATAAGAAGCCAACCAGAGACAACAAACACGGCTCCAACTCCCACGATTGCGGATCCTACATACCAATCTTTTACTATCGGGGTCCTGAACTCGACATTTACTGGATGAACTCCCAAAATAAGCGAACTAATGACAGCGAAAACGGCTCCGACACCCACAATTGCTGATCGAACCTACCATTCTGGACTACTGGAGTCCTGCACTCGACATTGACTGGAAGAACCCTACATAAGAAGCAAACCAGAGACAACAAACACCGCTCCAACACCCATGATTGCTGATCCTGCCAACCGTTCTGGATATTCGGGGTCGTCTACTCGACATTGACTGGATGAACCCCCCAAACAAACCCAACCATAGACAACAAACAAGGCTCCAAAGCTTGTGATTTATGCTCCTCACTACAATTCTGGATTATCGGATTCCCGTACTCGACATTTACTGGATAAATTCCCTTAAAAGATGCGAAACAGAAACAACAAACACGGCTCCAAAAACAACGATTGCTGCTCCTACCTACAACTCTGGACTTTAAGGGTCCTCTACTCTACATTGACCTGATTAACCCCCTAAAAGAAGCGAACCAGAGATAAAAAACACGGCACCAACACAAACTATTGCTGTTTCTCCGTACCATTCTGGACTATCGGGGTTCTTTTCTTTACATTGACTGAATAAACCCTCAAGAAGAAGCGAACCAGAGACAACAAACACGGCTATCACACCCAAAATTGGTGCTTGTTCCAAACTTTCTGGACTATCGGGGTTCTGTACTCGAAATTTACTGGATAAACCTCCCTTAAGAAGCAACCTAAAGATAACAAACTGGGCTCCACGACGAACGATTTTTCCTCCTAATTTATATTCTGGACAACTGGAGTCTTGTACTCGACATTAACTGGAAGAAGCCCCCAAAAAAAGCAAACCAGAGAAATAATACACGGCTCCAACACCAACGATTGCTGATCCTACCTACCTTTCTCGACTATCGGGTTCCTGTACACGAAATTGACTTGATGAACCTTTCGGAAACAATCTACCAATAGACAACAAACAAGGCTCAAACACCGACGACTGCTGATCCTTCCTACATTTATGTACTATCGAGGTCGTGTACTCGACATTTACTGGAAGAACCCCCCAAAAGAAGCCAACCAGAGAAAAAAACAAGGCTATACAGCTTGTGATTGCTGCTCCTCCCTACATTTCTGGATTATCGGGGTCCCGTACTCAACGAATACTTGATAGATCCCCAAAAGAAGCGAACCAGAGATAACAAACACGGCTCCAACACCAACGATTGCTGCTACTACCTACTTTTCTGGACAATCGGGGTCGTGTACTCGACATTGACAAGATAAACCTCCCAAAATAAGCAAACCAGAGACAATAAACACGGCCCAACACCCTCGACTGCTGATCATACCTACCATTTTGGACTATCAGAGTCCTGAACTCGACACTGACTGGATGAATCTCTCAAAAGAAGCAAACCAGAGACAACAAACACGGCTCCAACAAAAATGATTGCTTCATCTTCCTACTTTTCTTGACAATCGGGGTCGTGTACTCGACATTGACTAGATTAACCTTCTAGAATAAGCTAACCAGAGACAACAAACACGGCTCCAACACCAACGACTGCTTATCCTACCTACCATTTTGGACTATTAGGGTCCTGAACTCGACACTGACTGGATGAATCTCTTAAAAGAAGCAAACCAGAGACAACAAACATGGCTCCAACACACACGATTTCTGCTTTTACGTACTAATCTTGACTACAAGGGTCAGTTACTTGACATTGATTGAATGAACCCCCAAAAGAAGCGAACCAGAGACAATAAACACGGCTTTAAAACCAACGATTGACGATACGACCTACAATTCTAGACTATCGGAATCCTTTGCGCGGAATTAACTGAATGAACATTCCATTAAAGGAGCCACCCAGACACAACAAACACGGCTTTAACACCAAAAATTGCTGTTCCTTCCTAATATTGTGGACTACCGGGGTTCTGTACTCGACATTCACTAGATGAACATCCTAACACAAGCAAACCCAAGATAACAAACACGGCTCCACCGTACACGATTTCTCCTCCTACCTTCCATTCTGGACTTCTGGATTCCTGTACTAGACATTGACTGGACGAACCCTCCAAAAGAAGCAAACCAGAGACAACAAGCACGGCTTCAACACAACGATTGCTGCTTCTTCGTTCCTCAATAGTTTGTAATAAACGCGACATTGCACAATCACATACATAGAATTTTAAAGCAGCACTTAAGATGTATCGTTTATCGTTTCATTTTAAAATGTCTTCATAAATCTTATTTTTACAATCAATCTAATAAGTCTTTTACCCTTGAAGGTTCATTCTCACGAAAACCGATCAAATCAGACATTGAATCGAGATTGCTTAAAAACGTGCATGTAATGTCCCAGTGGGTGTGAGATCTAGGAAAATGGGAATTCCAAGACGACAGTTTCTGGTTGCGAAATATCGATGACCTTGAAGGGTCATATCCACCAGTCATCGAGTTTCATGGTGCGCGCGCGATTTCTAACCAGGACTAACTGGCCTTGGTGTAGGTCCTTTTTGTGCCGACGGCTGCGACTCAGCTCACGGAGTTTCTGCGCTCGGCTTCGGATATACCGCTTTGCGTCTTCTCGGGCCTCTGGGACCGCCCTTTGCCTACGCTTCCCGTCCCCGAGCGATTGCTCTTCCACTCGCTGGATCCCTCGGTCGATTCCGAGCCAGGGTCGCCGTCCTAGTTAGACTTCGAACGGGCTATGGCGCGTCGTGCTGTGTTTTGTTGTTCGATAGGCCCAGAGTCCTTCTGCTAGCCTCTCCCGCCAGTTCTTCGAACCGTCTTCGCAGATCCTCTTGATTCGGCCCTTTATTGTGCAGTGGAACCGTTCGACCCTCCCGTTTCCTTTCGGGGTGATATGGGGTCGTTCTAGTGTGGAGGACTCCGAAACGATGACAGAGGTTTTGTACCTGCGGCGCGTTCACGTTGGCCCCTTGATCGTTGTGCAGTTGCTTAGGGGCCCCATACCGGAAAAACCACTCGTCCCTCAGTATCCTGGCAAGCTCCGGCGCGCGCGTGTCCATGGTAGCCTTTGCCTCCACCCATTTTGTAAAGAGATCCAACATGGTTACAATGTACCATTTTGTGCCATCAGGGTCCGTTATCAGTCCGGTAATGTCCCATTCGACTGAACTCGTTGGGCTCTCGTGGTTCGAGGGGGCAAATTGGTATCTTCTCACCTTTTGAAGCAGTAGCTTGACATCTGCGGCATTCCCTGACGTATGTTTTTGTGTATTGCAGGTATCCGACCGCGCACGGACAGCGTCGTGCGCCCTGCGGAATCGTAGTGTCCGTTTGCGTCGTGCATGGTATTCAGTATCGCGTTTTGCACAGCCGGATGCACGTAAATCTGCTCCCGCCACAAGTCCTTGACTTTGTTTCGTCGGTTGAATAATTCTCCTCGCCTCTGGAGTTCGCAGTGCTTCATTTTCACCAGTCACGGAGTAGTTTCGCTCTGCCGCGTTTAGTGTTCGTGAGGCGAAACGAATCGCGGCGGGGACTCTCTTCTTCTTCTGTTCGAGCATTGCGCCCAGGGCTGTGTCGGATGCGTACGCACGGAACATCATTCTCTGTTCGAAGTCCGAGAGGGCGATGACGGGGGGTTACCTAAAATTATTTTGAGCTTTTCAAAAGCTTCCTGTTGCTCCTTTCCCCACACAAACTATGTTCTCTTCCGGACCAATTTGTTTTATGGCTCGGCTATCTCCGCTTATTTATTTATGTACTCCGAATAGTAGGTTACAAAACCGAGGAATCGCTGGATGTCTCGTACGTTCGAGTGTTTTCCGTATTTGAGTACGACAGCTGCTGATTCGGGGATAGCATTTACCCCTTTTGCCGAGATTTGATGTCCTACGTTTTTTACGGTGGTATAGAACCACTGGCATTTTGATGGTTTTATCCGGAATCCAGCTTCCCGCAGTATCTAGACTCTAGGTTCTAGAGGGTTCTCAGGAGGTGTTGTACATGGTCTTTGCGAGTCCTTGAGAAGACGATTATGTCGTCCATGAAGGCAGACGCGAACGAAAGCCCCTTAAATAACGAGTCAATGGCTCCCTAAAATATGGCGGGGGCATTTGTGAGTCCAAACTGCATGACGTAAAATTCGTACAGCCCCCATGGAATCACAAAGGCTGTCTTATAGCGATCCTTCGGATTGACTCTGATCTGCCAGTAGCCGCTAGCTAGGTCCAGCGTAGTGAAGACGGCGGACCCTTCCAGCCTCGCCATTATGTCTCTAGGCTTGGGGATCGGGGTCGCGACCTTCACGGTTTGACTGTTTAATTTTCGAAAATCTACACAGAGACGCCAGGTTCTGTCTCCTTTTCGCTTGAAAAGCACTTAACTCGCGTAAGGGCTCGCGCTAGGTTGTATGACCCTCGCGAGTAGCATCTCGTCGACTTGACGCTTTAACTCCTCCTGAAGCGTATACGGTATCGAGCGGTACGTGTGTCGGAACGGATCTCCGGTCGTGGGGATATCGAACTGAAACCTGTGAGCTCGCCCAAGTTCGGCCGTCGAGCGAGCGAAGGTGTCTTGATATTCGTCGACGATGGCTTGGACCTTTTAAGAGGCTCCGGGGATCTCAATGGGTTCAGAGTTTGTCAGGTTCCTAGGTTCTTTTCTTCGCTTTGTCGAACGTTACCTTTCGAATCTTAAAATTAAGGGTGGAGGCTTCACTCTCGAGGTAGTCCCATCCTAGAATTAGGTCGGCGTTAAGGCCTGGCGTCAATCCGCAATTTAATAACAATAGAGTCGATTGGTTTTAGGCCTTCTGAATAAACCGATATGGGTAGAACAGAAGAGTCTTACACTGTCTGGTACCGGTCATCCTTGGGCAGCACCGCTGGAGGTGGCCCTGTTGGTTACAATTGTAACAGAGTCGGTTGTCCGGCAGGTCTCTTCGGGGTCCACCGTGCTGAAAACGAGTGTATGTGCGGTCCATGAGGCGGGGAATTGGGGGAAGAGCGGCTATCGTAGGGCCCCTTGCCTGCATCGGGAAATTTTTTCAAGATTGTTTGGAGTATTATTTTTAGTTCAGGGAAGTATTAAGGTGAGTCAGTTTAGAGGCGGAAGTGAAACCCTTGAAGCAGGCCATTCATGATAGCATAAGCCGTCCATCGTCTCTTATAACCCCCATTACCTTTCGAACGTGTTCTTCAGCCCGGAAAGGGCAAACAATACTGGAGGTTCAAGTTGCTTTTGTCGTAACTTGAGGCATGCCTCGAAGTCGCCGAGTCCGGTCGCCTCCGTTGTCTCTAATAAGGCTCCCATGGATCTTTCAAGGGATAGGCCCATGTTTAGGACCCCGTCCCATTGAACGTGCAGTGCCGATTCCATCTTGCACGCTATGGCGTTTTTTTTCTGCGCTTTACCAAAGGGCCGGATATTATCTGATGTTTTCAGCCTAGGTAGTTCAGAGTTAACGTTTCCCCCTGTAAGGAGTGGTACCGTTATACTTAACCCCTCAAAACGGGTAGCATTAATCCCGCCGCTTTCACCTGTGTTAGAGAAAGGGCTGGGGGAAATGGGGTAACAAACGGTAGGGGAGGGCAATCTGTTAGGGAATCGGGAGAGTTCGGGCTTTGGGAGAATATAGGGGTACGATGCGACGGCTCCAATTCTCTAGCCGATGAACGGGGCAGCGGCTCTTGTTCTTCAGCTGGGGTATTCTCAGCCGACGACAGAGCCTTGTTCCTTTGACTGTCTCGACGTTGGGAGAGCTTGATCGCCATCAGCTCCTTTTCCAGCTTTGCGATATGGGCTTGGGAGGTAATTCACGAATGTTAACGTTTTCAACAGTTGCTGTTTGTTGCCAACGCTCGTGTACTACGATGGCCTTCTATGATTGGAGGTCCGCAATGTCGTCACCCTCAAAGATGTTCTCCGATTTGCTCAGAATTTCTTGCTAGAGGTTTTGTCTTGATTACAGAAACTGTGCAAAGATTGCCGAAAGATGATTGAAGGCGATTTCGTTGCGCTTTTGCATAGATGATTTTGATGTCATAGTTAAAAGAGGCATGTACCTCTCTCTGGATTAATTTTTGCAAACAGATGTTCAGTAATGAAGCAGTCCTTGCGTCTCATGTCGTTGTCTCATTTGCGGTTATAGTTGAATCGAGGATAATTTTGGTTTCGAAGAAAGCCTTCGTAGTGGTTGCGCTTGTAATCTAGCAACCCGGAGGCCGCGTGGCGTAAACTGTCTCGCGCGCGTTATGGACAAGGCTTTCTATGGCCGCCATTACCTCGTTGTAATTTCTTTCATTCCTGTTAAAAATTAAATGCTGAAAGTTCTTGTCTTTGTGACCTTAATAAAGCGTAAAAATTATTATTATTATTATTATTATTAAAACCAATGCGACGGTATTTTGGGAGGTGTTTTGAATAACCACAAACAACATGATTGGTCGAACGGTGTATTGGGTTGAAGATGCGCGGCAAACCAGTGAGACACCAAGGTGTTGGTTAGTAATTATTTGCGCTTGTTATAAACTATCTCAACGCTGTTTTACAGCACACGGGGAACATTCTCTTAAAAAGACTTCCGCCGGTAAAATCTGGCTATTATCCTCCTAACATGTTCTGTGTCAATAAACTAGCAAATTATTGAATCTCAATCCTGTCGGTTCAACTCTCAATGCCCCAAAATACTTAAGAAGAATGAAGAGGCATTCAGAGTTTTCGCAACGTCCAGACGGTCTAAGAAAGTCGATCGGCTTGAATCTCACTAACAGTTAAATAGATACTTAATTCTTAACTAAATGTTACTATATTTGCTGGCTTACTTTGTTGTCCTCGTTATATGATCAAAACGATTGACCCCAATTAAACTTCACACTTTTTTTAGATTCAAACAGAGCAGCCAGTAAAGCAATCCAAAACACCTATTGACGATGGCTAGGTCAAAATGATCTGGGATTATAATGAACTTATTAGCATATTTTGTCGAAACCAGTTAGAGGAAAGAAGTATAGCACTTCAAAGAGATAACGTGAGTTGGCTTGCGATGGGTGACACACAAAAAAGCTTTTCAACTAGTGGAGTCTCTACGACCAGGGGTCCTACTCGTAACTCCCCAAAGTACTGATGACCTTGGAATCAACGAACCAGAGGCAACTTAATAAATTGCGAGACACGGGGACTCAGTAAATTTGTTGGTCTTTCAATATTTGAGAAATGCCTTGCTTCCTAAACCTACTAAAGTTTTCCGTTGAGGACGAAAGCAGCGCTTGAAAACAGAGACTATCATTACTTCCACCACCGCTATTAACTGCTAAAAGCGTCGGCAGAATCAGGGTAGTTCCCAGTACTCCAGTTGTATCTCTTGGATACACATAATAAAGAAAAAAAGAATACCCAGAGGTTATATTATTTTTGGAAATTTATTGAATTAAATTGTCACTTCAATCACGTCAAGGCTGCACTGGTAAAGAAGTGTTATAGGCGCGCGTTCTCCATCAACCGAGACCGACTGTTGAAGCCAATTTGCCTGCGGATAATGACACTTTGAAGCTCTGGTTTCTCCTGTTCCTAAGAGCTATTCATTGCCGTCTTCAACATCTCTATGAAGGGTTTTGACGGCGATATTGGCAACGGCTCTTTCGTTCTCGTCGATGAAGGCGAGTGTTTCCTGGTCTTTGAAGCAAGGATAAGTGCGAGGGTGTTTGCTGGTCACCGAAGATTATGTAGATTGCTGATTGTTTCAGTCTGGGTAGAAAACCAACACAATTCGATTTGTTATTTTATTATAGTGGTTTCATTGAAAGACCTAGGAACGAAACTCAGATGTATGCAGAAACACATTCAGCCTCGCCTTTAAAATAATATTAGTTTCGGTAATACCAACACACACTTCCGGCGGGGTTTAATTCCCAAGTTGTAAGGAAACCAGAAGTGTCAATAGGGAAAACGCCGTTAGAATATTCTCGACAATACTTTTTGCAACCTACATGTCGCAGGTTTATCAACCAATAGGTATATTTACTATTAAACGGACAGCCTTGAATATGGCAAAATAGCTGACAAACAATACTCTAGATAATTGATTGGATTGCTGAGAACATGGACCAGCCGGTGCGGATAGAAAGGAATAAGAAAGATGGAGTTCTATTCACGACAAAACAATATTTTTCAAACGACAACAAACAAAAAAAGTCTGCCGCATACCCACGGACATTAATATTTTAAATCTGATAAACTTACGTAAACAACATACAATCACAGATTTTTGAATAAAATAGGTACATAAAAGAGTAAATTATCTCTATCACTATAAAATATTGACATCGATGGGTAATTTTTTTATTTTGAAACGTTAAAATGATAATAAAAGGAAAATGTTTACAAATAAAGACAAAATATAACCAACATAACATTAATGCAGGACTTTTGCATTCAAGAAATAGGCGACTATGAGGTCTTCTCAGGTTTGGGAGACACCAACTTTGTTGTTGAACGGACCGATCTCCAGTTCACATTCCCTGTTGTTAGTTACACTGGGCGAAATAACATACCAACGACTGGTTTTTTTACTTTTGTCAGATGATCATGGTTGAAAGGTAGGGGTTACATTGGGGGAGAGGGTGTAGCTCAACGCATACTGGAGGTTAGGGGTCACGGAACTTTGGGAACAAAGTCGATGGGTTGTCACAAGGGTATCACAAATCGGCTCATGTTCCTTAGAAGGGGTATACGGGACACGTTCCTTATCCGTCATCATACGCTGCATTGATCGGTGGAGCCTCTCTATCTGGTCCACCATCCCGCGTATCGTCTGAGCGTCTTTCACCACGTCTTCTAGCGAAGATACCGGTCGACCGTTCGTCGTCGACGTCTTCCTAGACGCGGCCGTAGCTCTTTCATATTCGTCGCCGTCCTCGTGCGAAGAAACCAGTTTATCGTTCGTCGTCGACGTCTTCGTAAAGTCGACCGTCGTTTCTAATAATAATAATAATCTTTACGCTTTATTAAGGTCACACAGACCAGAACTTTCAGCATTTTAAGAATGGAGGAAATTACAACGAGGTAATGGCGGCCATAGAAGGCCTTGTCCATAACGCGCGCTGAGACAGTTATCGCCACCCGGCCTCCAGGTTGCTAGATTACAAGAACACGCCACTACGCTCTACTTCTTCGTCGATGTTTTCGAGTGAAGATTCCATTGGACCTTTCATCGTCGACGTCCTCGTGATCGGAATTTTATTAACAATGTAAAATGCAACTGAAATTAGTCGACGTAAAATATAGACGGAATTAGCAGGCGCTGATAGTAACTGCACACTGCTCGTCGATATAAGAAGTCCGTGAATCAGCCCGGCTATACTTCGTTAAAACAAAAACCCATTCATCGGTATCTGCCAGTATCTGCCGCCAGTCTTCTGTGCTCACCTCACAGATCTTTCGGATGCGGTACTTGATAGGGCAGTGAAATCTGACAACCCCTCCGTTTCCTGCCGGGTGGTATGGGGTCGTTCTAGTGTAGTGGACGCTGAACCTGTTGCAGAGTTCTTGAACTTGTGGTGCGTTCACGTTGGTTCCTTGATCGTTGTGCAGCTGTTTTGGGGCTCTGTACCGGAAGAACCATTCGTCTTGCAGTATCTGGGCCAGCTCGGCTCCGCACGTGTCCATCGTGGCTTTTGCTTCCACCCATTTGGTAAATAGGTCCAGCATGGTTACTATGTACCATTTTGAGCCATCGGGGTCCGTGATGGGTCCGGTGATATCCCATTCGATGAACTCGTTGGGCTCTCTTGGTTCCATTGGACAGATAGGGACCTTATTGCTTCGCGTTTTGGTCTTCTGGCACCTGGGGCATTTTCTGACGTAATCCTTTGTATCCAGGAGAAATCCGGGCCAGAAGATACGCTCTCTGACGGCATCATGCGTCCTTGCGGAATCGTAATGTCCGTTTTGGTCATGCAAGATGGCGACCACCGTTAACGTTGTCCCGTGTACATAGTCCTCGAACATTTTTATGGCCCACATAATCGCGAGGCACTCGCGCTCCGTGGCGGAATAGTTGCGCTCAGCCGCGTTAAGTGTTCGTGAAGCGAACCGAATCGCGACCGGTGCTCTATCCCTCTCCTGCTCGAGTACGGCTCCCAGGGCCGTGTCAGACGCATCCGCGCGGATCATGAACACCTTGTCGAAGTCTGGGAGAGCGATTATTGGAGCCTGGCTACGATTTGTTTGAGCTTTTCAAAGCGATCCTGTTGCTCCTTCCCCCACACGAATGGGACCTTCTTCCGCACTAGTCGGTTTAGTGGCTCGGCTATCTCTGATAGTTTGTTTATGTACTCGGAGTAGTAGGTGACGAAACCAAGGAATCTTCTGATGTCCTTCGCGTTCGTTGGCTGACTGTATTTCAGTACGAGCGCCGCCGATTCGGGGATCGCCTGTATTCCCTCCGCCGATATAATGTGGCCTACATATCTAACCGAGGTCTGGAACCACTGGCATTTGGAAGGTTTTACTCGGAACCCGGCCTCCCGAAGTATCTGGACGATCTGTGTGAGGTGTTGTATGTGTTCTGCGCGTGTTCTCGAGAACAGGATGATATCGTCCATGTAGGCCGATACGAATTTTAGCCCTTTAAACAAGGAGTCCATAGCGCCTTGGAATATGGCCGGGCAATTGGTGAGTCTAAATGGCATTACGTTTAACTCATACAGCCCCCATGGGGTCACAAAAGCGATCTTAAAGCGATCTTTCGGATTGACGCCGATTTGCAAATACCCGCTAGCAAGGTCTAACGTAGTGAAGACGGCTGAACCTCCCAGCCTGGCCATGATGTCCCCTGGCTTGGGGAGCGGGGTAGCGACCTTCACGGTTTGGCTGTTAAGTTTCCGGAAGTCGACGCAGAGATGCAACGTACCGCCGCCCTTCCGTTGGAAGATCACTTGGCTCGCGTTAGGGCTCACACTGGGTTTTATAACCCCCGCGAGCAGCATTTCGTTGATCTGGCGCTTGAATTCGTCGTGGAAGTCAAATGATATCGATCGGTACGTGTGGCGAAACGGATCCCCTGTAGTGTGGATGTCGCACCGGAACTCAAGTGCTCTACCTAGTTCCGCGGTCGAGAGAGCGAACGTGTCTCTGTATTGGTTTACCAGATCCAGGACCTCCTTAGGGGCTCCGGGAATCTCGATGGGCTCGGAGTTTATTTGGTTCCTAGGTACCCTGTTTGCTTTATCAAACGTTACCTGCTTTGTCTAGAAGTTTAACGTCGAAGCCTCTTTCTTGAGGTAGTCTAGTCCCAGTATTATGTCGCGTTAAGGCCGAGAGCCACCACGAAATCCAACTTGTACAGTCCTTTCGTGCGCGAAACTGATTGTGGCTTCTTCGGAACTCTTGTATGAGGGTCCGATAAACCCTTGCAGACTAATAAGTCGAGCCTGCCGTTCGTTTGCAAGGGCAGCTACTGCCGTTGAGCATAAGAAGAGGCTGGACCCCAAGTCTACGAGTCCATCAACTTCCTTGTTTCCGATTCGTATTTTAATGGCAATCGGATCTATTGGTCTAAGGTTTACAAAGTACACGGCTATAGGTAGAACTGGAGACTTATGTGGTCTAGATCCGGCCTTCAGCGGGCAGTTCCGGCTGATATGGCCTTGTCGGTTGTAGTTGTAACACTGCCTGTCCGCAGGTGCTTGGTCGCGCTGCGGTCTGTCCGGTAAAGGCCCCTCTTGTCTAAAACGGGGGCTCATACGGTCAAAGGGGTGGAGGAATCGGTGCGCGGCGGCCCTTATAGGAAAAGGTTGTGGTTTTTTTTGCAGCCGTAACCCCCACTCATACTACACACAACCTGCCATTTATCAATACATAAACAACCACTATGCTCTTTGCAGATAAATCGCCCAAGTAAATTTTACACAAAGGATATATTGACGCAGTGCATATTGGATTTGCTATTGCCTCACACAACGCTGCTACTCCCTAAATTACTAGCCTCGATAACGTTTACGTCTTTTTATAGTCAATTCAACAGAATGGGAAATTTTGTCTTGTTTATTAACAGACAACACTTCGGCTTAATAGAAGGGCGTGTGCGTTGATATTTCTCTATTAAAATACTTTGTGTTTCCGAGTGAACGAAAACTGTCCAAGATTACAAATTTCTTGTTTTTTTTGTCTGAGGTGGAGGCGGTCTCACGTGTAGGTATTCAGGATGAATGCAGGACTGTTGCGGTGAAGAAAAAAGGCGAATTCAGATAGTTGGTGCAGGCGGCTTTAGTTGAGTGCTAAGCGAAGAACAAATGCCTGGAAATATCTTCAGGCAAAGACCAAAGAGCTCCTCCGTACCGACAACCTAAATCGTTGACTTAGGAAAGAAAACGACTTCAATTAAAGAATTAATTAACGTGTTATAAACACACTCTGGAACAAACTCAAATTTCAGTTCCGATCAGTAAACTAGCGAGGCCACGATGGTACCCTTTGTCACCCAGGAGGAGAAACCATAAAAAAACCGGAAAATAACGTCGCATAACGTTGCCTACCCACCGAAGTCGACGGCGTAGATAGGGTTTGCGGCAACTAACTAAATATAAGTAAACATATGCTGTTAATATCGTTTAAGAACCAAATAAAATTACTATATAAGTTGCAAATGGTAGGTTTTTTTAAATTGAAACGTTTGTTTGTTGCCAGGAGCAAACACCTTTGCATGCTATTCCTTCGAATAAGAAAAACAAAAGTTTGGAGAGGCAGGTTTGGTTGATGCGTTTTACGTTTGATGTGCATCCGGTAATGCATTCGGTCTTTTACTGTTAACAAACAAATTCATTAAAAATGATTAAATTATGTTGCATTTGACGCACTGTTTAAATTTATCTTTATTGCAGTGTATTTATAATAATAAGAAGCAGCCAAACCTGTGCAAATCTGATAGAAAGACGCAAATTGTGTTTTTATATTAGTGACATCATCGCGAAGCTTCAATTGTTTGCAATGCACGAGATAGACCAATAGGAAGCGGTGAGTTGTGTACGTTATCTTTCAATGGTACGAAATGTAGATATAGTGAATGATAACTACAAAATTAATGTCTGTAAAAGATAGAGATTTCTAACCCTCTTTATTCCTATAACAACGAACGATGAGACTTGCATTTTGCAGGTGTCCGAAGAACGTTGGAAATGAGCCGGAAAATTCTCAACCGCGGTTTAAGCGTCTTATTTGTCCTGTCTCACAGGTTGGATATTTGTAGTGATTTTCCGATGGTCGAATGTCTTATATGGTAATTATCATTCACTACAAATGTCTTCACTATTTTATCGTTATCATATTTAACCGCGAACCTTGTGCATTACATCAAGCGACTTAAATAGCATTTTAGCAACACGACCCTTCGTGCATAATCTTTCCTTATTTTTGTATCGATTTAACGAATTAGATTGGAACAATTTGGTTGTAATGTTTGGATAAAACACCTTTAATAAACTTCGTCGGGGGAAGGACACTTAATAGCTTCTTTTATTTACCATGCTGGCGTAATGATTGTTTTTGCAGTGAAAGATAGATTGCGATGTTTAATGATCTGAAGATTTTGTGGAGCTAGAGGTTAGAGTTTTGTTATAATCGGAGACCAAACACGTTGGGATAGACATTTTCCAGTGTTGATCTATTTATAACACCGGTGTTCAATTTTATATTTATGTAGGAACCTCGACGGTTTTTTGGCATTCGTAAAGTGCACACCGGAAGCGTTATCCCGGCCGCTCCTGAAATCAGACAGACGATGGGTGCCACAAAGGACGGACAATGAGATCATAACTATTATGATAGTATCCACGGACTTCCAAACCTTCCTCAAAATTATTGTGACGAGTTCTTAAACCGACGAGAAACTTCCGCATCCTGTATTGAACGCAGTCGCATCCTGCCCCCTCACGAGAGGAGTTCCAGCCATGTGAGCCCCCGAATTTACTAAAACATTTCGTAAATAGTAATGCTACAGTTGTTCTTAGTTAACATGACGATTTTACATGGCATTATTTGCTTGGGATGTGTAGGGGACCGGTTAGACATTTGCGGAGACCATTCCTAATAAATTATACTACGAAAAAGGTATCGTTATCTAGGTACTTTCCGCTGTAAATAATCCTTGTTTTGGACGTTTTCGCATTGTCAGCCGACTACACTCTCTGTGAAGGAAGAGAAAGCGTTTCTGCAAGCGATAAGGAAGCCCAAAAACACGGTCGACAGGGAAACATTTCATGCTAGTCATTCGATCGCCAATAAGTTCACAGACCCTGGGGATGTCGACACTGGCGTTGCAGCGTAGTGAAAAACCGACGACTGGCTTTGAAACTCATGTCCAATAATCATTCAAACACAAGAAGGTGTCACCGAAAGGCTAATTGTCGATTATGGTGTTTAAATAAGGGCGTCATTGTTCCTTTTGTTTCGAAATGACTCTGCAGCCTGAAGCTGTCAGTAAGCTGATTTCTTGAACTCATGAAGCATTAAAGGATGCAAAATAAGGCTTGTTATCGCTCTACTCTGCGGAAAATACAACTATTTTGAGGAAATTCGTTATTAGTTGAACGGTAGAATTATGGTTTTTTGAATTACGTATGTTTTAAATTAGCAAGCCCTTGTTTTGAAGAATGCAAGGATTCGTTTTAACGGGAAGCTGATGACCGCGTTGCACATTTTCAATAAATGTCACCTATGAGTTGTGATGAGGTAGACGATTGTGGCGAAATGACGAAATTGTTATTTAGGGGAAAGTTCCCTGATTTTGTATATTGTATTTGCTTACAAAACATTTCGCGCAAATGAAACATGAAATAGAATAGTAAATTAAGGTTGCCAGTGGGAAATTATCAGTGGCGTATAAATGCGGACCCAGTTCGATACCATATCTGCCCATAACTTGGAATTCTGCCGTCGTGACATTTTCTTTGTGTTGTGAAGATGATCAGACTTCATTAATGTCGCAATTTGTGGGCGCACATGCGTAGCGATCAGATACAAGGTCGACGCAGACGGTGGTTTCGTTATGGCTCCAACTGCGAACTCACTTGTCGACTTCGATTGTATATGCCGACGTTTTAAATTTTCCATTCGCACAAGATGCGCAAACCTCGAAAATGTGATAACAAAAGGCAACGTTTTGAATGACCGTGCCCGAACTGCGTGGAACTTTGCCGATCCGCTGTAGCCGTCGGCGTAGAAATTTGGGTTGGCGACTTCTCTGGGTTTGCATAGGGCATCTTATATAGCACAACTTACAACATATAAGTAATCATACGCAGTTACTATCGTTTGAGAACCTAATTAAGGAATTATTTTCGGTTTGCGATAGTCTGCTTTTAATTGACTTGTTCGTGTGTCGAATAAGGTCGATGGAATTCGGAGAGGCAGGTGTTTTGGATGCGCTAGTCGTTTAGTTTGCGCCCGAGAAAGCATTGTCGTTGGTTACGTCACCAGCTTCACCTTCCTTTGTTCAGAACGCCACTCTTCCCACTTCACTGGGACATTCCCTTCTATCCGTAAGCTGCGCGGAAGTAAATCAGCCTTGAGACCTTCAGTTGATGTAGAGAAGTTTAAGTAACTTTGATTCGGATACTTACTAGCAGAGATTTACCAAACATTCCTGATTGATAGTTTGTCGCAGCGGTGACTGCAAGAAAGACGTATGCAAACCATGCTACAAGGTAAAGGAAATATGAGGTGCCTCTACAGCAACAGGCGTAGTGCGGGTAATATTCTCATAGATAGATACAGACAGATACATTATGGTGTTTTATGAAAGATATGTCACGCTGGACGTAGCTAATGCTCTGGTGGAACAAGGGTTCATGCATTTTGATAGTGTCCGCTCTATGTGATTTTATCTTTCGCCCAAGCGACTACCATTACCTGACCGGTAACATCTCGAAAGAGTCCAAAGCCTTAAAATCAAATTTGATCTTAATTGTTTACTTTTCTGATGTTTCTATTAGTTTGAAACTCGTGTCCAGTAATCATTGAAATAATAGTTGGTGCAATCGAAAGGCTCATCGGTTATAAAGGTATTTAAAAGACGGCGATTACAGACTAAGTCAGCGCACAGATTGTCTTGTCGGTAAACCCGAAGGGGTTCGGCAAACCTTTCCCTCGTTCGTATCATTCAAATGTGGTCTTTATTTGTACGACAAACTCATCCAATTCCGCCGTTTTATTCCTCTCTCGTATGGTCCGAAATGCATTTGGGTACTAAGACGTCGTTGAGAAAATAATTGATGCCCATCAAGTAATTTATTTGATGGACGGATTATTAACTTGTTAAGAAATTGGTTGTCTGTTCGAAATAAAAGATATTTATTTACGATAGTGTGGGATTCAAGGTTTCGGTGGCAAACTCTGGCTATATCGTAAACGAAGATTTCGTCCGTTTACATTTACAAGATAGATTAATTCAGATTCATGCTATCTAAATTAAGCACTCGATTGTGTGTTTTTAAAGATGGGGCGTTTCTAAAAGCATTTTTCGTGCCAACTCGAGATTAACTCGCGCGTTCAGAATTGCTCACGCACACACACACGATAGTCATCAAGTAGATTTCAACAATCACGTTGAATCACGCCTTCTTTTGTTCTGCTCGTTCACGATACCATTTTGAAAGCCAAGCTAACACCGATTTGGTGGAGCATAAACATTATGGCATCATTTTGTAATTACGCTCTCCATGAAGCACCCAGTTTTGACTTAAAACCCACAACTATGTTAATTCATATCCCAAGCGTGAGAGAATTGCAGATCTTTAACTGGCCTTAATAACTGATTCATAAAAAAATATTTGCTGAATGTTTTTTTCAGGAACAATAGTACATTGTAAAAAGAAGCGATTACTTCGGATTCCTGAGATGTGAAGCTTAGATTTTTTATACCCTCGATAGAGAAAATATCAGCGATTTGGGCATACACTGTTTTTATTAAAAAAAACTTACTACCATAAGATCTGTTTCGAGTTTATAATTCAAAATTCCGTTTTAAACAAATGCAGACCAAGTGAACCTTGGTGGACTATTACTAGTAATGCTGTGGAATCTTAAAGGCTGGCTTAGAACGGTTGTAGATAATGTTAAAATATGTAGACTAAAGCATTCAAATAAACAGCAGTGTCCGATAATTGTCCAAATTTGCTAAAAGAAGTCCGGAGTTATTGTTAAAGTCCTTACAATTCGATACAAACGTTGAATTTATAAACTTTTCGGATGCTTAAATGACTTTGCAATTAAACCAGATGAATAGAAAAGTATGATGTGCTTGTTAGCTTCATTTATTGACCGCATAAAGCATTAAGGAAAGGAAACATTGGGGTTCAAGTTTCTCTTTTCGGCGGAATATAAAACAAATTTGTAGACATTATTGATAATCAATGGATTCCGTGTACCGTAATAAGTGGAAGGTGATTGTTTTAAATTGAAAAACGCTTGTACTTAAAGGTATTGGAATTGTTCTGGTTTAACCGAGAAACTGTTTCATAAATTAAGATACGATGATTATTTGGAAACGAATTTGTGTTTATACAATCTCATCTGACAGACTTAACACATCTTTGGCTTCATTTCCATTTTATAAATAACAAAAAAAGCCAGTGAAAAGAATTTTTTGCAGATTTTACCTAAACGGCTTTTTAAATCTCGTTTTATGTTACGAAGCCAGCAAGATAAATTGACGTCACTCTGTTCTTCTTGTGATGCATTATATTTGTCTATCAGGCGATTCAGTAATTTGGATGAAGATGACGATAAATATCTCGGCAGCAGAAAATTTTAAAATGAACATTTCTACGAATTAATTAACGAAATTTTGCATCGAACAAAATTGACGGTCTAATTCGCGTTTTAATCGAATCAACCGCTTTCGCCACCTGCAAATTACGAAGCGATTGATTTTATCCGATGCAATTGGAACCGATCGATAATTTTGCAGTTGATAATTACAAGCGGCGTGAAATGTGTGTACTCAACGCCCCCAACAATCGGTTTAATCGTAAAACTACGCCAGATGGTCTTAATTAAGTTAAT
This sequence comes from Proteocephalus fallax, assembly GCA_028672205.1. Classification (NCBI taxonomy): domain Eukaryota; kingdom Metazoa; phylum Platyhelminthes; class Cestoda; order Proteocephalidea; family Proteocephalidae; genus Proteocephalus; species Proteocephalus fallax. The sequence continues at coordinate 55,965 of JAPUBX010000704.1, forward strand.
TGTCTGCATCTTGTCTTATTAATTTAAACAACGCAGCTTTGCGCATAAATAATTTCATGAATTTTTGCTACGTTACTCGTGCATTTTATAAACCGTCACATTCATTTCAGTTACTATAATAACGGAATGATTTGTGTATATTTACACTTTTCGTTAACGTCAAAATGATAGTAAAATCGAGCTTTTTTGATTTGAAGCTTTTAAAGTAAAGCAGAAAGGACTTTTGAGAAACTCAATAAGCAAACTACTTCTAAGCAAACTGATAACCAAAGCAGGTGAAGCAGGAACTAAAAAAACAATTTTGATATTTAATACTTCTTATACTGGCATGTTTTATGCTGAATGTTTTGGTCCTCGTGGCCTCAATAAAGCCACTGCAATTATATTTATTATTATCGCGTCTTTTTATGAAACATAAAACTCCCATCATACGATTTAATCTATGAGAATTTTTCAGGATTGTTGCTTTACTGAATTTAACGTTTATTTGTCTGCCTGACTCATGCGAAACCAATTCAATCAACTTCGCAATTGTATCAGCGAACAAAGATGCAATTCGCGTAGCTGATTGGTTAAGAAAACGCGTACGCGCGCACTTGAACACTGCGCACACCCGACTCAACCCACCCCCGAAACCTTATTAAATGCATCCAAATTTGTAGGTCTAAACATTCAACGACTTAAGACTTCAAATGGCTTATGCACAAACTATCCTCGACAACCTCAACGCACAAAGACACAGCGGACGCCACTGCGACCTCAAGATCGAGGTGAGCCAATGAATGAACAGTATAACCTCTAATCTCCTCAAAACGTATCGTTATGTTTAAAACAAAATTGTGTGGTCTTAGGAGAGATTGTTTTCCAATTAGGTTTCAAGTCACTACCGACAATTTTCTATCGCGGCTAAAGTCACCCTGAGAGTCATACAAGCTATAATTTGAATTAAAGAGTAAACTGGGGGTCCTTCTTGCAGCTCTCGTCAAACAGTGGTTTTGGAAGTCCTTAATGATGAAGCCGATAATCATTATCATCCGTGATACCATAGAGACTTTTGAAAGGATCCGATTTTAATTAATAAGCCCATTTAAAAGTAATGCAAATTTTGTGAAATCGAAGAACGTCTTGCTAAAACACATTCTAGTACTCCTATAACATTTTTCTACACGCACCTACATCAGTTGCATTCGTACAAGCGTGTTGAATAACTCCTATATGAGTCTGGCACACATTCATTGCAATGAATCGTAGTGCCAACATTACGCCATGACATTTAATCGTGATATCGGGGACCGACCTATTCCAGGGGATACCGAATATTTCAGAGCATTGTAGACTAAAACAATGCGGTATAAATTGTCGAATTGAAGCTTTGATTTGTAAAAAAATCGTCGAATGTTTTCAGTTGATTTATTTAATTTCAACTCTATCAAAGAAACAGTTTTACATTAATCCTATGAATTCGTCATAAACAGCGTTTGGTTAATGATAAGGAAATAAAATGCTTCTCCTTCTTTCTCATCACTCTTGTCCGTCCATTCCTCCCAAACGTTGTCTTCTCGCCTTCTTCTTAATCTTTTTTCTTTCCCTTCGTATCCTTCAATCTCAAGCTTCTCAGTTTCCTCAACGTCTTCCTTAATACTCATTTTTTCATCGCAATATCCTCTTCCTCATCTTGATGTTATTGCACAATTCGTTCTTTCTTGTTCTAATCAACATTCCCTAGCTCAGTCTAATTATTTTTCTACACTTTTCTTATAATCGAGTTTCTCTTTATTTTCGTCTCAAATTTAACGCTTTTCGACTTGTAAAGAAATGTTGGTTTCGGTCGCAAAGTACATCCGTCTTCATAGACACGAAATATTGTTATTTATGTTTCTTATTTGGTTGTTTGTTCTCAGAAGTACTTTTATTATCTGCGATTGAGTGGGATTCTAAGTTTCCCTAGCAACATCTGGGTTTCGTTTTCACACAAAGATTACGTCCCTGTACAAACGTAATGAGAGAGAGCGTTCTTAATGGTGTGTTGTCAAAGTTGGATTTCGCTGGAAACGGCTTATGCTCAAGGAAAACAGGGTCTTTGCAATTATAGAGCGTGTGCTTTTGAGAGTATCCGCTCCAAGTGATTTCATATTTCGTGAGAACGACGATAATCTTATGATCCTGTCTAACATTGGTTTGCTAAAATATATGCAGGGGTCCTATCGAATAGCCTTTTTTGACAACAATGTGTTAACTCGCGCGTCAAGCATTGTTCTACGCGTCAGACACGATATTCATCAACTAGATATTAACAAGCACGTCGAATAACGCCTTCATCTGAGCTGCTCGTTAACGACACAATTTTGAAAGCCAAGCTAACATCGATAAGGTGGAGCCTTACAATAACGTTATCACATTAAATCATGCTTTCCGTGAACCACCCAGTTTTTACTATAATACCGACAGCCAAGCGTGAGAAAATCGCAGATGGAAGCAATACGCTTAATTTTAGTGGCCTTCAGAACTGATTGCAGAATGGAAATTAGAAAAAGAAGCGATAAATTCCGATAGCAGTGGTGCCAAGCTTGTATTTTCTACACCCTTACCGCGCTAATCTAATTAACTACCAGTTATTGTTGCATAAGACGTCCTTAAGTGTTTAAATGAAATTATACCTGGTAGCCTATTACGATGCATGTCTGTGCAATCTCCCTACTGTATGAGCTATGGAACTCAATTACAGATGAACAACACCCACGTTTCATTTCGTCGTGGTGCCACAATCACACAATGACCTTGAAACCAGGTGTGGTGGAACCCACAACGCCTTCAGACCATTGCAGATACGAAGCAATACGGTTTTATAATGTGAGCTAAAGCATTTAAACAAAGTGAATTGTCGGAAAATTCGATATTTTCGTAGCGCTTTTTTTCGCAAGGAATACTGCCAGTCTTTTCTTTTAATTTTTCTGAATTTCTTCTACTAAGGTTATCGTGGCAGTTGTTTGAACTCCATCCATAGGGAATTTATATTTTTAGTCAATTTAAAAGTATCATTTCATCAAATCTGTTTTATACTTGAAAGTGTAATCAAATGCAATGGGATTAAGATTCCTTTCAAATATATTCTCGTGTCAGCAGCAGAACAAGGTAAAATTGACATATTTTCGAATTTAATTAACAAAATTTCCCATCGAACAGAATTGACGGTGTTATTCGCGTTTTAATCGAATTAACAACGTTTCGCCACCTGCAAATTACGAAGCGATTGATTTCATCCGATGCTACTCGAAACCAATCGATAATTTGTGGCAGTTGCGAATCTAAAAGTTGCGTGAAATGTTGTGCACTCAACGCCCCCAACAATCGGTTCATTTGTGGTCGAAACGAGCCAATGGGCGAACGCTAAAATCTCTCTCATCTCCCATAGGTCGATGGAGGCCTCACGGTTAACGCGCATCGCGGGGTTTTGGCCACGCGATTTGCGATTCTCGGCGAACAAATCGAGCGGCATTCGGTCAGGGACGGCGGACACCTCCGGTTGTCCATGAAGCGCTTCCCGAAGAGGTAGTCTTCACGTTTCTCTGTTGACTCATTGTTGCATCTCCATAGGATCGTTGACCTCGTCCTAGACTACGCTTATACGGGAGAGGTCAACGTTGCCGAAGAAACAGTCGAACGACTTTTCCTATTCGCCTTCATGCTGGACTGTGGCGATCTTCAGCGATTGTGTGTCGATTTTATGGCCCCAAGGTGAGGGGATTCCTGTCGATTGTTGATCGCTCTCTTTAGAATGGACGAACCGGAGAAGCGATCGATGCGTTTGGACATTGCCCGAGCAACGAAGAGCAAAGGCATTTACTCTGTTCTGTGGGGCAGTCTTTCGAACAACGATTTCCTCCGTGGACAGTTCGACTTGGACGAGGTTGTCAGTTTCCTCCAGGCGTCCACTGCGAAGGCAGACGAACTGTTTCGTCTCATCTGTGCATGGGGGAGGACAAGAAGAAGTACTTGAAGAGAAATGGGGGGCTGCTTGCCGCTTTCACGCGTCTCATTGGCTGCATCGAAGTGGCCGATTTGTCCCAAGAGGCTGTCGATGAGTTCGAACGTGGATTCTCACCTTTTAGAGTCAATCCGGATTGCGGGTGAGTCCTCAGCGGTCCCAATTGGTTTATTTGGCATCTGGACGCGCGACATCTTCTTGCCTTTCAGAAAATACTTTTTGGACGTCACAAAGCCGAAGAAACGCCTTCTCGTCTACGGCGAGGCGAAAGGCGGCGACGGCAAAACCGATTGTCTCATGACTTTGCCGCAGTTCGAGCAAGACGGGCAAATGGACGTTCGTTTCCCGCGTCTCTGAGTATCGCGGCGTTGCCAGTCTCAACGGTGAGTCGTCGTTGTCGCGACCTTTTCGTTTTGTCTCTCTCAAGCAAGAAAGGTCACATCGCCGTGCTTTTGGTCTTTCAGGCAACGTCTATTGCATTGGTGGACAAACGCCCGGCCAATCGGATGATGCGTTGCCGACAGTCACGGTGATCGATGGCCGGACGGGACGCGTCACGCAGGCGCCACCACTCAAGACCCCTCGCTGTTTGCCAGCTGTTGCCGCGTCTGTCAACGAACTCTTTGTTTGTTGGCGGATGGCGGAGGAAGCGGGGTTGGTCGTCTGTCGAGCTGCGAGCGCTGGGTGGAAGGAAGGTGAGTTGTTTGTGGCCGTCGCGTTGTTGTTGTTGTTTTTGGCCGTTTTTTTGTCACCATCTTCGTCTTCTCTGCTGCCCACAGTCCATCCTGGCGACCGCTGACGCCACTCAAGACAGCACGCTTCAGTGCAGCCGCGATTGTCTTGTCTGGAGACGACGGCGCATTTCTGCCCAACGCACCGCATCTCCTCTTGACTGGGGGGACAGTCGATGGCAGAGGCAGCTTGTCCGACGTGTCGTGGCTGAGTCTTGGGGGGGCGGAGATGCGCCACGGTGGGTTGACTTGGCGCCGATGAACCACGCGCGCTACAGACACGGAATCGCTCTCTTCGCTGGGCGCATTTTTGTTGTGGCCGGTTCTGGCTGCAACTCTGTGGAGATGCTGACGCCCCCGCGCGCAGTCGGTGACCCCGGCCAGTGGACTGACCTCAACCCAATCGGTGGGACTTCCTCAAACCTCTGGTGGGTTCGCCTCGCAGTCCACCAGAATCGTCTGCTCGTTTTCGGTATGTCCAAGTTGTGGTGATGGAATTTTTTGCTATTTTTATCATCTTAAACACTCAATTCCTTCTTATTCACATTGAAGAAACTCGTGGCCGTTGGCGGCTCACGAATTGAGGAATTCGTCGCCGACACAACCGGCCAAAAGGGCGACAAAGAGGAGGTGAGATTTTTTCATGTTTCATTCGCCTTTCATGCACTTCAATGTTTTTGGACAACTGACGCCTTGGCGCTGCCATGGCAACCAAAGTGATTTTAGTGACTGCGTCTTTCTGCTAAAATTTGTCACACGCAGACAAAGATTCTCCCTTTATTGTTCCTTTTTTTGCTTCTTTGCAGGTTGATTTGACGCGATTCACGTGGCGCCGCATTGCCGCTTTTCCGGATGCGCTCAAGAACATCCAAGGCGCCATCGTTGTTGACATTCCCAAATAATCCCGCATAATTTTTTTATAAAATTTATTTTTCAAACGCATTCATTGTCAATCAATTGTTTTATTCTTTCAATTCGAAAGCTTTTACTTTGATTTACGGATTTAGTGATTGTTAAAGGATTTATTACTATTAAGGCTGCCGCAAAGGCCTGCCTTAGAAGGGGGAATACGGAAATAGAACAGGAAAAAAACAATTGCTTTATTTGATGAATATCATTAAAGAGGACTGGTTGGAATGGGACAATTGAAACGTTATCAATAAATGCATGCTACTGAATTATCGCAAGTAAAAGGAATTTTCAACAAATATCCAGGTGATACTTATTGTTATTGAGACCAGGTTAAAATTTTAGCGTTTTGAATATCAGATAAATCCACCGACCTTTAAGTCATGGAATATTGACGGACCGCCCTTCTTTGCAGCTAGTCGTCTTAAAAATTTGCGACTTAAAACAAATAGGAAGCAGCTCGACAAGATAAGTATACTATTATTCGAGATATGCAGTCTTCTGACAAACGGCTATACCACTTATACCCCTGAGCACTTCCTTAATACTAACTATTTAGAATAATACTCGTGGTAGTAAATGTAGTAGTATACAGTCCGTGGACTTGTTAACGGCGATAACCTTCGTTGGATTTTAATTCAAAAGTATAGTTCCTAAAACGATAAAAGCTACTTAAATTGTTCTTTTTGGGAACATCCCAGTCTTTGAGATCAGTCTAGGCTTGGTGAAATCGAATTGTTCTTCAGCTATCAACGAAAACGAATGAAGCTTGCAATAATTTACTGTATCATATAATTAGCTCCATGTCACAACAAGCAATTTTCTGAGTACTAAATAAATGACGTTCGCCTTGTTTATTTGCAAGCGAGCTATGTTTTCCAAATAAACACAAAAACATATCAATGTCAGCTTCCATGTGACATCTTTTTATGGCGTGTGACCGTAATTTTGCTTGTTTCTTACTGTTAAAATAAATTCTGACACGGAAACAATCTTATTTCTGGCGCATTATTGAGTAATGTGGCCCTTTTTGGCAAATTCCGTTGACTTCAGAGGTAAATATGTTATCGTTGAACTGTTCTTAACTTTGGCCAACGCAAGCTTCGACCTCGGAGAGGCTGATGACACGTAGATTGCTGAGAAAGTCGCAGCTAATTTTTAATGCTGTCAGTGTTACGTTGAATGTCGGATGTTGGCTTTCGGCTGGTTTGAATCGTGAGTGGTTATTACGCGAAATATATCCAGTTTCAACAAGTCAGTTTTACTGTTGTCTTAGAAAATTCTAAAAACCCCGCTACGATATAAATTAACTTAAGATTGCCATTCTTATGGTGAACGAAAATGTTAAACTTTGTAGATACTTCAATTCAACAGTCGTCAACGACAATTCGCGCCCCGAAGACCTCATCGGATTAGTCGTTTTTAAATACTAAGAAATTATTTCTTCCCGAACTTCCTTGGATTAATTGTACTGGATCTCCGGGGTTTTCAAGAATTAAAGTCCCTGAAATGTTTTTTTTGGTGAATGGGCATTCCGTAAACTGCTTGAAAGAGAAATCACATGTGGCAGTATTATCGCGTTCCGACGACAATTATTCGGAAAAAAACAAGAATCTTTGTGCCGATTTTGGGATTTTAATTTGGTAGCAAATCATCAACAATCTCGCAATTCAGCTGAACCAAGCCGTCTTGATAAATAATAATTACTTTATGGCTTCGAAAGTCTTCTGTTTTGTGTGAATAAAATATGCATTTCTTTTGAATTTGTAAAGTAATTTCCATAAAAACTGTTAGGGAGCAGGTTGGATTCCTCAAGACACAATTTAATTTTCGTTAATCTATTCTATTTTTTTATCAACCGCCAACGCCACCTGACGCACTAATCACATTTTAGACAAGCGACTAATTTCAAGTTCGTTTTTGGTAGTTCACAATGGAGACAAGAACATTTTCTTCACTGTCAATAAATGATTGTGTATCATTGTAATCATATAATAATAATCAAGGAAGCGCGAAGGTTAAAATGGTACAATATAGAAGCCCTGGGATCAGATTGTATCGTTGACAATGTAGTTGATTTCCTGCTCGAGTAGGTTGAAATATAATTATCGTTAATATTTCGATACATAAACATTCCTAAAATTGGATTATTTTATGTGTACTTAATTCGTTATAAGTTATCGGAATTTGTATATACATTATGAGTTTACCGCTGGTGTTTGCGGTCCTTTCCTCCTCATAATTATAACGATTAGAAGAAGGGTGTGTGATATTGTTTGATATAGATCAGATTACTCTCATCAATAAATCCTTATGATGATGTCTTAATTGATTGAGAATTTGATCGATAAGTTTTTTTATGAAGAAATCAATATGCTCGATAACCACCGGGTATCGATATCGGTTTCTGCTGTCAACATGTACGTTTGAGTAACGTTTTCGCTGACAAAGCTTATTGCGTTCCAAAAAAAAAGGATCACTGCGAATAAATTGCGTTCCAAAAGCTGCATCAATCGCGCTTTATCTACAGCTGAAAAACCTTGCCATTGTTCCGACGAAAATCGCAATTATTCGATCGCTGGTGTCTGCAACAAATCTGCGTGGACTCTTATTGTTAAGCTCTAATCGAAAAGAATTGAATCATGTTCATCGGATCTTGGGAGATTTAAATTTAATTGGTAACTCAGATGGGACATACAGGAATATGCGATAAACAAGAAAATAAAAATAAAAAGCCGAAAAAACACGGTTTAAATGGGGCTTACTATCTTACCGAGAGGAAATAGTATATCGTTTGCATTTTGAAATGTGTTGCTGCACCTATCGGTGTCTTCACATCTTCATTAACGTCCGTATCCTTGGAACACCTTAATATACATAGACACCATGGAAAATATTGGTATTATTTGACGTGGTTGCCGCTTCTCTACCACAACGTTCAGCTCATTTCAATATTTCAGATTATCTGCCGTATGAGGATGAAACGATTAAATGGCGTAACGGAAGTCAAATACAAATTTCCTCTTCACAACTTATTACTAAACATTTAAGCATAGTTTTGTTTTTACTACCTTTCATCTTGCTAACCAAACGTTTATTGAGTTTCATTTGTTGACGTCGCGTCTTATTAACCGACATGCCGATAAATCTCGAATGATCCGTTGCATGACATTGGTGCTCTCGATAGACACCAATTAATTAAGAATTAATACTTGATTGTGCAAACCAACGGAAATCAATATTGCAGCTTTATTGGTAAAATTGTTGACCCATTTGCGTCTTATTTTATATTTTCAATATAATAGGAAACAATTAAAGTCATTGGTTTTGTTTGGTTATTATCCCTGAAATGATGCCTTTCAAAATGACTTATTTTTGTCAAGAAATCTCTAAAGATCGGCAAAAATTAGAGTCGGGTTGAATTACAGCATTGGCAACTGGGGATATCTTCACTGGGAATGATTAGGCGTGTGTGTTGTCTAACTTGTATGAGTGACTCGCGTTCAGCCAATTGTAAAGTAAACATTTGTTTACTGTGCTTATAGGCGACGCAGACACGACAAACATTGTAATGGAAGCAGTGAATAACGAAAAAAGTGGCCAGTCCGTGAGTTGTTTCTGTGGCTTTTGTTTTCAGTCTGATACTTTTGGGACCGCTCTGTATCATCGGGCCAAACGGTGATCGGTTCCTTTAGAGATTGTAATGCAAGGCTTGAACGGCTTGGCGTTTTGTAAGTTCGAACAGACAAACAGTCCAAATTAATAGTGTATGTACGTCAGTTGGGAGACAACATTTAAGTTAGAAGAGAACTCAGTGTATGCAATGTGTATGCTGTCGTCCTGGGGTGGTTTTATCTCCCATCTGTAGGGGATTTTATCCTGTAGATTTCTGTAAAGTACAACAGTTGTCTAGAATCAGTGTTGTATAACAGAGTCACACAAGTTATTTCTAGAGGTGTTCACCGAGCTTGTCGAACAGGCATTGAACAAGACTGCTGTTGAAGTTGGTTCGTTGGTCGGAATGCCGATAAACGATCACACGGAATCTAAACAACAAAGTGAACACAATTTTCTCGGCGACGGCAAACGCTGCGTTGTCCATTGCGTCCTTTAATATGTTCGAAGAATTTAATTTCTGTTTATTTAATCAGCCCTTTGTTATGGTATGAGTATACCGTACAAGGGCATTTTGGTTGACAAATGTGTTTGTTTAACGAGCAGGTAGAATGGGAATGCTTGCGATGAGAGAGTCTTGAGAGGGGGACAGGTTATTAGTAACTGCATACTTGGTGTTGCCTGATGTTGGTTAGTCTGAAGGCATGGTATGTCCAGGTAAAAACGTTATTAGACGCCGGGTTTAGAGACTCAACTTCGGCCTCACCAATGGAAGACGACTCTCTAGGTGGGTTGTTGCCAGATTCGATTAATCTGACATCTAGGATAATTTTAACGCTGTCAACGATACTGGACGTTTACTATAGGACAATACGAAGTGTATGCGCTTTAATTGGGAAGACTATTACGCCGGTTATACCAGCTGAAGTTGTGCTTACTCTAATCTGAGAAAATAACATGAGTCCAGGTTTAATCGTCATTATAGGACTCTGTCCGAGAATCTTTTTCGTAAACACGGTCTGTCGATTTGCAAATAATGTGCTACCATTGCTTGTGTGATATGTTAATGGCATATGGAGGCCTTGCAAAATTGACTATTATCTACCATGTCACAAAATTACACCATGCATGTGATTGCTTTTCGTTATAATCAACTGCTTACAGCGAGAATCTGTCAAGGACTTTAGCAAAGAAGCAAACCAAGTAAAACATAGGGCAAAAAGACCTCCAGAGAACCGGGACATACACAGTGAAGTAAAAACCGCGAGATAAAATTAACGTGTACGTGACTATGCGTCATTCTTCAATAGCCCTAAGGCACGACCAGAGCTAGCCCTTATAATATAGGACGAATAAACAAACAACTAAACACCGATAAAGAGGCCAACTCAAACGTGCCGCAGTAACAAGATCTCTGTCAACGGTCCAGAGTTCTCTACACAAGGACAACCCCATTATTCTTTCCTGATTTTAACCCGATTGGCTGTAGCTGAAGCGGTATAAGAATTTTCTCGGAAATCGAACTTTCGCGACTACATTGCGGCCGACCATAGATTTTTTTGTTATTTCTATGCATCAAATGATTTCTTTTATATTTTATTGCAACAGTAAACTAAACCTTTATTCTCTGTATATGTATTGCTGGCACCATTGACATGCCGTTGTGAATGCATTGTCTTTTCTGGAAAAAAAACAGACACGGAATCCGGGCACCAAATTTCCTAAGCGACGGCAAACGCTGCGTGGTCTATTTCATCCTTAAATATGTCCGAGGAATCGAATTTCCGATAATTTCATCAGCAAATTGTCACAGTCTTATTAAACCGTACAGGAGCATTATGTTGAACAATGTGTCTGTTTAACTCCCAGGTTGAAAGAGATTGCTAGCAGTGAGAGATTCTGGGTTAAGGGAAGGTAATAAGATGTATTCTGATGTTAATGAGTCTGAAGAAATGGTTTGTCCGGGTAAACTGTATAAACGCCCGGTGTCGGGCCTTTACTTTGGCTTTTTGCATTCTATATTGAAAAAACTCCACAATAAAAGACGTTTCTATAGGTTAAGTGCAGCCAGATTTGATTAAGCTGACAATCTATGACAATATTAACGCTGTTTACGATAAGAAAAGTGAAAATGTGGGAAAAAATTAGGGTATGCGCTGAAATTTAGAAGATGATCACGCCGATTTTACAAGCTGAAGTTGTTCTTTATAAACTCTGACTTAAGAAGCAACAGAAAATAACAAGAGTCTAGGTTTAATGGTTAATAAATGGCTCTGTAAGCGAATATTTTTCGTGCTCACGTTCTATCGATTTGCATACAATGTGTGATACGAACATGGCATATGAAGGACAGGTAAGATTGACTGTTATCTACTATGTCACAAAATCACGCCATGAATGTGAACCATGTAAGCGGTATGCGTGGCTTTTACTCTGATCGAATTGTTTAATGTTCGTCTTTTCGATGTTTTTTCTATTAGTCAACATAAGGAAGGGGTTGTTTGTGAGATATAAGGATGGTTTTGTTTAGAAGATCAATTGCCTTTACATTTCGAGTCTAATACGTTAAAACAAACACACAGACAAGCCTTAATCTAGTTGGTTCTTACACGTGTTTCTGTGTCCTTTAAACTTTCATCTTCATTCAGTTGTTAGTATTTTTCTGCATGTTCAGAGCATGTGGAAACGATGTGCTTGTATCCAGCTCTACTGTTTTATCTTCGTCGATCATTTCCCGCTTCGACTGATGATTCAAATATAGATGGATTACCGATTACTTACATTTACATCAACACACTGAAGCAAACGCAAAGCATACAGTGAATACGTTTATAATGCAGTTTCAATTAATCAATTCGAAGAAAAACGGTCAGCATAAAACAAGACCGCAGGTTTAAAAAGATGCGAAAATGTTGGATAATACAGAGGGGGCGGGATCATTCGTGCAGGAAACTGCACCAACTTTTTTTCGTCTTTACGGGCCGTCGTGAGGCTTAAAAAGAAATGGGTCCTTCCGATCGTGTGTCGATTTTTTTTTAATTTAAAATTTAGAACCGACTTCAAGACATCTTACGGGGCATGTTCAAGCAGAATTCCAATTATCCAAGCCTGGATATCTACTGGACGTCCAAAAGTGCACCAGATGCCAAGCAAAAAAAAAGAAAATACCCCTTTGCCCCTCGTACAACAATAGCCTAACGATAATGAAATGTGATGTTCTTGTTATTATCGGAAATTGTTATTCGCTAACCTTGATTTTTTTTTCTTGTAGTCGGGAAAAACGCGCAGGTGCTTTTCTTGCGTCTACAACAAGAGCAACAGCCGAACCAGACTACCTTGTGTTGCGAGGGGTTTGTTGGAAGGCCAATAGAAAAAGGGCTCGCCAATCCGGTTAAGACGCTCTTTTTCCGACAGAGAGACAGACAGACAGAGAGGCAGACAACTCCATCAGGTTGGAGGGTAAACGATTATGCGGGTCGCTGTGTAAACTTGGACCAGCTTTATAATATGCAAGTGCGACCTTTAAGTATATTCTTAAAAAATGAAAACGGGAACGATGCGTTTTTCAATATTTTCGGCCCATCAGTGGACGATAATAAAAGGCGGCCAATCCTTTGCAAACGAATTTTCTTTTTTTTAAAACGTCGTCCTTATTTGAAAAGCGAAGAAGGCTCTTTTTGGCTTGTCTGCTCAATTTCCAGAGGAGACTTTTTGTTTCCGCACCCGACCACGAACGCACGCATTTCCATTGTGTCGTCCTTAGGTTTGCAGGAATTGCTGTTATTACTGATTATCCTTTACTTTGTTTTGCAAAGTGTTTAACAAAGTTCGTCTCTATTTCGTTCCGTTGATGCATTTGTTTACTCGCGCCTTGAAGGTCCAGAATCACGGAGGTTCCGGGACCGTCCTAGCTTACTCACGAATTGTAATTGCGTTAAGTGGGCCGTAGAGGGTAAGGTTTCCTGCGCCTAGTTATTTTGGACTCAACCTTACTCGCTGCTACGGCGATTTCGGATGGACAGTCGGTCAGTCCGAAAGGTTGCGTCGCGAATATGGTAAATTGGGAGGGTTGTGTTAGTCAAGGCTAAATAATGCATATCATTTGTTGAATTGGGAAATCGGGGGTTATTCTTTGAGCAACAAGCAGCCCAACATCCTAACAACAATACAGCTGGTATTTATTGAAAACGGTTTAAGAAGCAGAGCAACTCCAGGCTGTCGAAGCAAAAGGACGAAGTCTTCAAGAAAACCTGTCTCTCATCCTAGCTAAGTCCAGTATTTACGAGCTCATAAGCCTATATCGTCTTCCTTTGCATACATTCAGGGCTTGGCGCTGAAGGGCGCTTGGAAAACTTAAAATATGCGTTGAATTCGTCAAAGCCGATGTGGAGTGCTTGGGACTGCGAAGTGTTTACTGAGTTTGTAATGTATACGAGACAAAAAATCAAAGCTGCCTTTAAGAGCAACCCTGCCGATTGCCATTCAAAGACGTCGTTGCGATTCGGCACGTTTATGAAACTGCCCACTGAATTCATTTTAAATCGAGTTGATAAGTGTATGTTTGTTTTTCAATTTCTTCTACTATCACACCAGAACTACGGAACCATTCAACAACGGTTTGTGTATCATGTAATGTTAAAGGGTTTTTTTTTGTTTTATTTATCTTAATAACGAAGACAGACACTTCGTGTTAATTCCTGAGAGACATCTTATAAGGACACAATGCGTGTTTGTAACATAAACACCCGTTGAATCCTCCACCTGGAAGTGATGAATAAACGCGTTTCAACAACCACACCGATTTTAATTTTCCAATAGAAAAGGTCGACGTAGCCGTGCTGATTTGAATCCCGATATATTGCAAGGTAGGGATAACATTTCACTTTTGGAAGCCGAGGAACAAACAACTACAAAAACAGCATCAAATGTGCTAGTAACATTGATGTTATGTGAGAAATCGTAATTAACGGCTGTAAGCCGATTCAGTCGCGTTCCTCGCCGATTACGACCGATGTCAAATGGCGACCCCGCGACCTTTCGTATTCTGCCCGACTGTTAAGCTGCACGCCCCGCCTATGGCTTCTTTGCTACCATATCGATCGATATTGAGGTGTAAGGTCCTGTGACGGGACTTGAGATTCTTCGATCATTAATATAAATTCTCGTACAGAACGGTCAAAACGATAAGGATTGAAGGCTTCGCACTGCCTGCTCAAAGTTTCGTATCAATTGAGTTTAAAACGGACTAAATCCTTGTCGCATAATATACACTTCCGCTAGACTTAATTCGATTGGTGCTTCTTTAACTCTGGAGGTAAGGTAGGGGTATTTGTCGATTCTTGCAACTATGGTGCAGCGTCTTTCCAGTAAAGTCTATCGTTGCCCTTCAGAATGAGGACGGTCAAATAGAATCTCTGCTTTACAGAAGGGGTTCCGGAAAATCTGTTCTCGCAAAGCAACCGACTTATCTCTGTGTAAAGGAGAATGTGGCACAAGATACAAAAACTCTGGATACCCAATTGCAAGGAGGTCATAAAGGAAACGTCTTTGATACCGCGGTCGTTTTATCCTTCAGCCAAGCAAATTTTGATTGGATTTGTTAGGGAAGAAATTAACACGAATGCACGAAGTTACACGAATACAAAGTATCCTTATTGGTTGAATGACCACTGGAGTTGTCGTAGTAGTCGTTGTCCTTTACCTAACGTGTCACTGCGTCTAACTTGTTAATTAGGCGGCTGAAAACGGTGGTGGTAGGGAGGGCCCCAAAGTGCAGGCATCGATTTCCGCACAGCCATCTGCTGCCAGGGGATAAGGCGGCTTCATAGATGCTGCCAATCAGAATTTTGGGAATTTTATTTAAATGGTTGCACCTTTTGCAGAGCAATTTAAAGAGGAGGTAGAGGAGAACGGGAGCAGCCAGTTTTATCTCGACTTCACCGGTGTCGGTGAATCGACGAGCGCAGGCCGCTACGCTTGTCTCACACAAACAAGGCTAGGATGCTGACTGCAGCATTTTCGGACATCTATGCATTTGGTTAGCTTTCAGAACCTACGAAACGCAGCCTTTTGCGCTGCGTCCAACCCCACTTGTCAATCTCAGAACTGCTGCGCGAGTTCTCCTTGTTCGTTTGCGACGCCTGTTTGCTCGTCATCGTCGGCTTCAACTATCGCCTGCTAACTCGAAGACGCGACGTTGGACTGCTGAAGCACTGCTGGCAGTGTGTTTGTTGTTGCCCCAGACGCGTCACAACCAACACCGTTACTCACGACCAAAACGATAAAGAAGAGGCTGGTGTCGAAGATTGTGACGCACAGTTTGCCTTCTTGCACACCTTAGTGGTAGTCGTTGTCGCTTACGACAACACTAAAACAATCAGCGATCCATTTAAATACCCAGTAGCCGAGACTATGCGCCCCAGTAATTTCTTCACACGACTTGTGCGAAATTTTGGTGCGCATGTCTTTCAACAGAAATAACACCGTATTTTGTTGGCCCTTCAGTTTATTTTTCTCGCTGGTTTAAGAATTTCACGAGAGGCAAAATCTTATTCCAATCGAAGTTCGCCTATTTTACCGTTTGGCCAATGCTTATTGGTTCTTTCACACCGAATGGATTCAACCGGTCACAAAAAAATGGGTAAGCATGGCAACTTGAATTGGTGAATATATTGGGACAGCACAATTTACACAATACAAACACCATTTAAAATCAAAATGAATTCCTTGAAAGGGCCTCAGTCAGCTTTATTCACGTCGGTTGCTTCTTTTCCTCATTGCGCTCATACCGTGTGTCCGGAATTCACGAATGTTTACGTGTTCGGCAGTACCCTTCGTGTCGCAATAGCTCGTGTTCTTAAATGTCATTCAGTGATTAGAAGTCCTCAAGGTGACCACATTGTGTTGTTTGATATCAAAGTTGTTAGGAACCCACAAGTAGTAAAAGGGAAGCCATAGTTAGAATATTACCTGGAATACGTATTGCAACTTACTTGTTGCATATGTATAAGCTAGTATATATATTTACTTTTTAACGGAAAGCCGTGAATATGGCAAAATAGCTGACAAACAATTATCTTAAAAAAAAGACTTGCAATCACACATGTTTTGAATAAAATAGGCACACATATTTTGTTAAAAACTAACGAAATATCGCATTTTCAAAATACTGTTAGCCTCGAAAAATTCATTATTCTATCAGAAAAAGCATATTATCTTTTGATATTCCTATAAAGAATATACTAAAAAAATTGACATAAATAACACATAGAAATTATTATATAAAATGAACCTAAGAAACGTCCTTGTTTACTTAAAAGTGCTTAAAATAAGATAAATTTAATATTAAAAAAAATGTTTTTATTCGTTCTTTTTGACGAAAACAAACAATAAATTACAAGCTCAATATCAAAGTACAGCTATAAGGACATACTTATAATAATTAATAATTAATATTTGTAGTGGCTTTATTTAGGTCACGATGACCAAAACTTAAAAAAGGCAGGATAACAAATATTAGATGCGAAGATTGTCTTGTAGTTCCTGTTACACCTGGTCTGGTGAGACTTAAAATGCGGACAAATAGGGAATGATCGAATATTAGTTAATAAGCCCATTTAAAAGTAATACGAACTTTTCTGATACCAAAGCAAGTTTTGCTTAAACGCATACTTGTCTTCTTGAACATTGTTTTACACCAACCTGCATGAATTTAATTTGAACAAGCGTGTTGAATAACTCCTTTATGTGAGCCATGACATTTAATCGTGATATCGGAGACCGACCCATTCTATGTAATACCGAATATGTCAGGGCATTGTAGACAGAAACAATGAGGTATTGTGTGTCAAATTGAAGTTTTGATTTCTTACAGAAGCGTCGAATGTTTTCAGTTGATTTATTTAATTTAACCCTATCAAAGAAAACGTTTTCCATAATTCCGATGAATTGGTTATAAATAGCGTTTTGTTAATGATAAGGAAATGAAATGCTTATTCTTCTTTATTATAACTCTTGTCCTTCCATTCCTTCCAATTGTTGTCTTCGCCTCTTCTCCTCAAACGTATTTCTATCTTTTCGTATCCTTCAATCTCAGTTTCTTCAACGTCTTCCTTAATACTCAATTTCTTCATCGCAATATCCTCCTTCTCATCTTTTTGTTATTGCACCATTTTTGACTTCTACTACCAATCCACATTCTCTAGCTTCGTCTAATTATTTTTCTTATCTTCCGGTTTCTCTTTTGCTTCGGCTCAAATTTAACGCCGTTCAACTGGTAAAAATATTTCGGTTAAGGTTGCAAAGTAAACCCGTCTTCACAGACACGAAATATTTTTATTTATGCTACTTAATTGGTTGTTTGTTCTTAGAGGACATTTTTATATGCGATTAAGTGGGATTCTTAGTTCCCTTGGCAAATTTGTGTTTGTTTCCAAACAAAGTTCTCTGTTATAGGTTTAAATACTCCATATCACATTATGATCAATGCGTTATTTAATAGTGCGTTGTTAAATATGGGTATCGCTGGAAAAAACTTATGCTAAATTATATTCGCTCCAAGTTATTTTATCTTTTCAAACAAAGTGAATTGTCCGAAAATGAGATATTTTCGTAGCACCATAACAACGCTTTATTTCGCAAGGAAAACTGCCAGTCTCCATTAATTCTCCTTTATTTCTTCTATAAAGGTTATCGTTGCAGTGGTTTGAAATCGATGCATCGGGAATTCCAGTTTAATTTATTCAAATCATTGTTTGCAATAAAAGAACTTTTTTATACTTAAAAATGTCATTAAATGCAATGGAATGAAAAAGGCTTTAAAAACATATTTTTGTCTCAGCAGAAGGTGAGTTGTTTGTAGCCGTCGCTTTGTCGTTGTTGTAGATTGCTTTTTCTTCACCGTCTTCTTATTATTTGTTCTTCTCTTTTGCCCGCAGTCCAAGATGACTACCGCTGACGCCACTCAAGACAGAACAAAACGGGGCAGCCGCGATTGTCTGGTCTGAAGACGACGCTTGTCTGCAGACGACGCTTGTCTGCCCAACGCACCGCATCTCATCTTGACTGGGGAGTGGGGTAGCGGCAGTAACATGTCCGATTTGTTGCTGCTGAGTCTTGGAGGGACGGAGATGCGCCACGGTGGGTTGATTTGGCGCCGATGAACTACGATCGCTTCGACCACGGAATTGCTCTCTTCGTTGGGCGCAGTTTCGTTTTTGCCGGTTGGGAAAGCCGCACTGTCGAGATGCTGAATGCCCCGCGAACAGTCTGTGACCCCGGCCAGTTGACTGACCTTAACCCAATCGGTCGGACTTCCTCAACCTTTGGGTGGGTTCGTTTCCCAGTCGACAAGAATCGTCTACTCGCTTTCGGTATGTCTTACTCGTGATGGAATTTATTGCAATTTTTGTTCATCTTGAAAACTTAGTTCCTTCTTTTTCACATTAAAGAATGTCGTAGCAGTTGCAACCTACAAATTCAGGAATTTGTCGAAAACACAACTGAACGAAATTTCGACGAGGAGGTCAGATTCGATCATGTTTTATTGGCCTTTCATGCACTTCCTTGTTGTTGGACAACATAAGCCTTGACGGTGCCATGGTAACCGCGGTGATATTACTGACAACGTTGTTGCTTTAATTTTATAAAGAAGAAGACACAGATCATCTTTTTATTGTTCCTTTAGTGCGTCATTGCAGGTTGATTTGAAGCGATTCACGTGGCGCGGCATTGCCGCTAGCCCAGATGCTCTCGACGACATCAAAGGCTTAGTCGTCGTTGACATCGGCAGAGAAGCTTCCAAATAATCCGCATTATTTTTTTTTATAAAATTTGTTTTTTAACGCATTCATTGTCAATCAATTGTTGTTTTCGGGATATTGGCAATTCACAAGTAAGCATAGTTCTACATAAATATCCAGGTAATACTAATTGTAATTGAGGTAAATTGCTATTCTATTGAGATTCGGAGTTCTATGTTGGTCGATAGTTGTTATGGCGAGTTTGTACGAAGTTCTTGTAGTGACCTTACATTTTCTTTATTTATGTCCCACACATTAAATCAAGTATACTGGCATACTATTGGCTAACGCACACGACTGCGTATGCTGTGACCTAAACGTGGAAAAAATAAAACAACATCGACGAACCTTAGCCGGCCCCAACATTTTACTACGACACGCGCCACGTGTGTCCAAACAGGACTCGCCTACCTCAGGCTCTAAGAATCGCGCCTTGTCTGCGTTATCGGCCAAGGTCAGACCCTTACTATTGTTTCAATAGTAAACAATATAATTTGTTCCGAACCTTCGTCTTTTGCCATCTTTTGGAACACGACGTTGTCAAATGACCATAGGTTTTTTTTATCGATTAAGCCAATAGAAAACCTACACTTTTCGATTCTAAAAAAAAATATATATTACGCTTTATTAAGGTCACACAGACCAGAACTTTCAGCATTTTAAGAATGGAGGAAATAACAACGAGGTAATGGCGGCCATAGAAGGCCTTGTCCATAACGCGCGCGAGACAGTTTCCGCCA
Source organism: Proteocephalus fallax (assembly GCA_028672205.1). NCBI lineage: Eukaryota > Metazoa > Platyhelminthes > Cestoda > Proteocephalidea > Proteocephalidae > Proteocephalus > Proteocephalus fallax. The sequence continues at coordinate 75,745 of JAPUBX010000704.1, forward strand.
CCCGGCCTCCAGGTTGCTAGATTACAAGCGCACGCCACTAATTTGATCGGACTTCGTCTACATCATTCTATAATGATAATGTACCTTAAGGAATTAAAGACTGAAATTGATTCTACAAATCAGATCTGGGAAGATATTTTTAGGTGTGTTTTAGTGCGTGTGTTTTGACATTCTATGAATGTGATACCAATAAAGAAGAAGGGTTTTCTCTTTACTGTTTTCTCTCAGGAAAAAATCAACAGCCAAAGCGGAATGACAAAAAAATAGTTAAAAGACTGATCGCTTCCCGAACTTGTGGAATGATTAAATGTTATTGGTTGTTTTCGGATGCACAGATGAGGGTAATTCTTCAATTTAAAACACGAGAAATACAAAAGATCTACAAAAGACGTGAGTGTAGAGTATTAAGGAATAAGTGTGATTTAATAAAAATAACCGTGTATGCAGTTATCTGAGATTTTCGAATCGAGCCTTCTCCCGCATACCCTTTGTTAGAGTCTCCTGTTTGTCTGAGTATTTTGAACGCTTGCCTTTTAAATTTTAAAAAGCTATTTGTACAAAAATCAAGGAAGAAACGATTTAAATTATGATCGTTTGATTTTAGAAGTGACGAAACCGTATATTGCTACGTAGAAGCTGTAAACTGTTTATGCAACGCGTGCATAGCTTCTATTTTTTGAGTTTTCGTTTGAAATAAACTGCCTGGATACGCTTTTATGCATTTCAAATCGCGATTTTTCGACATTTCCGAACTTTGTTCAATCGGTGTTCCAATATAAATATAATATTAATAATGTTTATTGGTCCAATAGCTGGAAGCTATCTTGGTTGAATCACAATCCATTTAATCCCATTTAGCATTTGTCAGCTGTATAACAGCGAATCAAATTAGAAAAGAGGTTAAGGGTGCGAAATGAATTATTTTTTGCTAAAAAGCAGTGATGAAACCTCTTGATTTGCGAAAGAAGAAACTCCTTACCTTAAACCTTTTCTGTTCCCATTCAATGCGCATGCTTTTTTAATTTTGATTAATTAATAAAAACTAACATTCAACCATAAATATACGTTAAATTTACCGAAAATAATCTACTTATGATTTCAAAACAGACAATCTGTTAACCATTTCAGCATTTACGGTTACAGGAGAGCAAAACAATAAATGTTTTCATGAAAAATGTTTTCATGTATGAAAATACGCTTTTAACGTGTCAATTTCTGATCATTGCAACGTCTCAGAGTTTAATATTATAGGGTTTCTATAGGCTTAATAGATCTACAAAAGGTTATGGTAATTCGAAAACTGCGTTGCCCAAAAGAAAGCCAAAGACGAGGGTTGTTAATAATTGATATTGTTTATTATTGATACAATAGTAAGGGTCCAACCTGTGCCGAAAACGCAGACAAGGCGCGATGCTAAGAGCCCGCTGCAGGCGAGTCCTGTCTAGACACATGTAGCGCCTGTCGTAGTAAAACGTGAAGGGCGGAAAAGGGTCGTCGATGTTCTCCTAATTTATCTACGTTAAGGTCACAGCATACGGAGTCATGTGCGTTTGCAAATTGGGTGTCAGTATAATGGATTTAATGAGTTGGAAATAAATAAACAAAATGTAAGGTCACTACAAGACCTTCGTACAAACACGACATTACAACTTTCCGCCCACATAGTACACCTGGTCTCATCAGAATAGCAATTTACCGTAATTGCAATTAGTATAACCTGGATATTTGTGTAGAAACATGTGATGAATCCGTTTCATGCATTTATTCATTGCATTTCAACTGTCTCATTCCAATCAGCGATATTATATGATATTCATCAAATATAGCCATCGTGTTTCCTGTTCTATTTCCGTCTTCCCCTTTCCAATGCAGGCCTTTGTTGCAACCTTATAAGTTTGTTAATCTTCTTATAATCACTAATGTGACCAACCGATTGTTCGTTTAAAAACCGTAAATCAAAGAAAAAAGCTTTTAAATTGCCGAAATAAATTGGTTAAAAATACATTTTATAAAATAAATCATTCGGGATTATTTGGGGATGTCGACGACGACGACGCCTCTGATGACCCAGAGAGCCGGACAACCGGCAATTCGGCGCCACGTGAATCGCTTCAAATCAACCTGCAACGAAGCAAACAAAAAGAACAATATAAGAGAGAATCTTTGTCTGCGTGTTGATTAAATTTAAGCAGAACGACGCAGTAAGTAAAATCACCACGGTTGCCATAGCAACGCCAAGGCGTCAGTTGTCCAGCAACATGAAAGTGCATGAAAGGCGAATGAAACATGATAAAAATCTCACCTCCTCGTCGACCTTTTGGCCGGTTGTGTCGGCGACGAATTCCTCAATTTGTGAGTTTGTCAACGCCGCCACGATATTCTTTAATGTGAATAAGAAAAACATTGAGTCTGTTAAGATGATAAAACTAGCAATAAATTCATATCACATCGACTTGGACATACCGAAAGCGAGCAGACGATTCTGGTGGACTGCGAGGCGAACGCACAGGATGGTTAGCAATCACCACCGATTGGGTTGAGGTCAGTCCACTGGCCGGGGTCACCGACTGCGCGCGGGGGCGTCAGCATCTCCACAGAGTCGCAGCACTCACCGGCCACAACGAGAATGCGCCCAGCGAAGAGAGCGATTCCGTGGTCGTGGCGCGCGTGGTTCATCGGCGCCAAGTCAACCCACCGTGGCGCATCTCCGTCCCCCCAAGACTCAGCAGCGACACGTCGGACAGGCTACTGCTGCCATCATACCCCCAGTCAAGATGAGATGCGGTGCGTTGGGCAGAAACGCGCCGTCGTCTCCAGACAAGACAATCGCGGCTGCACTGCTGCGTGCTGTCTTGAGTGGCGTCAGCGGTCGCCAGGATGGACTGTGGGCAAAAGAGAAGAATAAGACGGTGACTGAGAACGAAAAGACGGACAACAAAAACACACGCGACGGCCACAAAAAACTCACCTTCCTTCCACCCAGCGCTCGCAGCTCGACAGGCGAACGTTTTTTCCTCCAAGCCGCCACAAACAAAAAGTGCGTTTACAGACGTTGCAACTGCTGCTTCACAACGAGGGGTCTTGAGTTGTAGCGCCTCGTTACTCGTCCCGTCCGGCCATCGATCACAGCGACTGTTGGGACGACATCCTAATTGGCCGGGCGTTATGTCCACCAATGCAATAGACGTTGCCTGAAAGACCAAAAGCACGGCGATGTGACCTTTCTTGCTTGAGAGACAAAACGAAAAGGTCGCGACAGACGACTCACCGTTGAGACTGGCAACGCTGCGGCCCCAGAGACGCGGAAAACGAACGTCCATTTGCGCGTCTTGCTCGAACTGCGGCAAAGTCATAAGACAATCGGTTTTGTCGTCGACGCCTTTCGCCTGGCCGTAGACAAGAAGGCGTTTCTTCGGCTTTGTGACGTCCAAAAAGTGTTTTCTGAAAGGCAAGAAGATGTCGCGCGTCCAGATGCCAAATAAACCAATTGGGACCGCTGAGGACTCACCCGCAATCCGGATATGACTGTCGAAAATGCTAGAATCCACCTTTAAACTCATCGACAGCCTTTTGGGACAAATCGGCGACTTCGATGCAGCCAATGAGACGCGTGAAAGCGGCAAGCAGCCCCCCATTCCTCTTCAAGTATTTCTTCTTGTCCTCCCCCCATGCACAGATGAGACGAAACAGTTCGTCTGCCTTCGCAGTGGACGCCTTGAGGAAACTGACGACCTCGTCCAAGTCGAATTGTTCAAGGAGGAAATCGTTGTTCGAAAGACAACGCCAAAAAACAGAGTGAATTACTGATATTTAAATTAAAGATGTCAGTAAGGGTGTAGTATCAACACAAGCTTGGAAACACTGCTAACCAAATTTATCGGTTGTTTTTAAAATTTCCATTGTGAAATATTGTCAAAAGAGCACTTAAATAAGGCGTATCGCTTCCATTTTGGATTCTCTAACGCTTAGCTTTCTTTTTTTAGTCAAAACTGTGTGGTTCACGGAAAGCATTGTGATAACGTAATAGCAATGCTCCACCTAATCAATGTAAGCTTGGCTTTCGAAATGGTGTCGTTTACAAGCAGCTCTAAGGAAGACGTTATTAAACGTGTTTGTTCAAATATAGTTGATGAATATCGTGTGAGCGAGTTAACAATTTTTTGTCTATTCGGAAAGACCCCTGCATATATTTTGACAAATCAATATCAGACAGGATCATAGGAGGATAATCGTTCTGGCGAAAAATGAATTTACTTGGATACTCTCCAAAAGCACACGTTTCATAATTGCAAAGACCTTGTTCTCCTTGAACATAAGCCGTTTCCTGCCGAAACCAATCTTTGACAACACATCATAAAGAACGCTCTCTCAGATTGCATTGATCATCATGTTTCATGGAGTGTCATTTAACCCATTACGTTTGTACAGGAACGTAATCTAAATTCACATTTTGCTTAGAGAACTTTGATAAATAAAGGCGTTTTGAAAAAACAACCAATTTAGAAACATAAATAATACTATTTTGTGTCTATGAAGACGCGTTTACTTTGCGACCGAAACCAACATTTCTTTACCAGTCGAAAGGCGTTAAATTTGAGACGAAGATAAAGAGAAACTCGATGATTAGAAAAATTAAGAAAATTAATTCGACTGAGCTAGAGAATGTGGATTGGTAGCAAGAAGAAAAGAATAGTGCAATAACAAAAAGATGAGGAGGAGGATATTGCGATTAAGAAATGGAGTATTGAGGAAGACGTTGAGGAAACTGAGAAGCTTGAGATTGAAGGATACGAAGAGAAAGAAATAAGATTGAGGAGAAGGGGAGAAGACAACAATTGGGTGGAATGGAAGGACAAGAGTGATGAGAAAGAAGTAGAAGCATTTCATTTCCTTATCATTAACAAAACGCTGTTTATGACGAATTCATAGGAATAATGTGAAACTGTTTCTTTGATGGAGTTATAAATTAAATAAATCAACTGAAAACATTCGACGATTCTCTAACAAATCAAAGCTTCAATTCGACACACTATACCGCATTGTTTTAGTCTACAATGCTCTGAAATATTCGCTATCACATGAAATGGGTCGGTCCACGATATCACGATTTAATGTCATGGCGCAATGTTGGCACAACGATTCATTGCAATGAATGTGTGCCAGGGCTCACATTAAAGAATTATTCAACACGCTTGTTCAAATTCAATTGATGTAGGTTGGTGTGTAAACATGTTATAGGAGTACCACTATGTGTTTTAGCAAGACGTTCTTCGATTTCACAAAGTTTGTATTAGTTTTAAATGGGCTTATTAACTCCAATCGGATCCTCTCAAAAGTCTCAATGTTATCACGGAAAATAATGATTATCGGCTTCATCATTAAGGACTTCCAAACCGACTGTTTGACGAGAGCTGCAAGAAGCACCCCCATTTGACTCTTCAATTCAAATTATAGCATGTATGCCTCTCAGGGTGACCTTTGTCGAGATAACAAATTGTCGGTCGTGACTTAAAAACCAACTTGGAAAACACTCTCCTAAGACCACACATATGTTTTTAGTTTAAACATAACGATACATTTTGGGGAGATTAGAGGTTATACTGTGCACTCATTGGCTCACCTCGATCTTGAGGTCGCAGTGGCGTCCGCTGTGTCTTTGTGCGTTGAGGTTGTCGAGGATAGTTTTTGCAGAGAGCCATTTGAAGTCGTTTAGTCGTTGAATGTTGAGACCTACAAAATTGGATGCATTAAATAGCGTTTTGTGGGGTGGGTTGAGTCGTGCGTGCGCAGTGTTCAAGTGCGCGCGTACACGTCTTCGTAACCAATCAGCTACGCGAATGGTTGCTTTGTATGAGTCAGGCAGACAAATTAACGTTACATTCGGTACATTGGCTCGTTTTGACCACAATTGAACCGATTGTTTGGGGCGTTAAGTTCGCAAATTTCACGACGCCTTTAATTCACAACTTCCAAATTTATCGATGTGTTTCGATTGTATCGGATGAACGTAGTGGCGTGCGCTTGTAATCTAGCAACCTGGAGGCCGGGTGGCGGAAACTGTCTCGCGCGCGTTATGGACAAGGCCTTCTAAGGCCGCCATTACCTCGTTGTTATTTCCTCCATTCCTGTTAAACATTAAAATGCTGAAAGTTCTGGTCTGTGTGACCTTAATAAAGCGTAAAGATTATTATTATTATTATTATTAAATTAATCGCTTCGTAATTTGCAGGTGGCGAATTTTATAATGTTCTGCTGTTGAGACGAGAATATATTTTAAAAGCCATTTTCATCTTATTGCATTAAATAACATTTCAAGTATTAAATATTATTTAATTTTTTCAAAGACTTGTACGATTAGAATAAAATAATCTTAAAAAAAGACATTTAAATGGGATTCCCTATGCATGGATTTAAACAACTGCCACGATAACCTTCATAGAAAAAATTTAGGAGAATAAAAGGAAGCCGGCAGTTATCTTTGGTTCGTAATCGTGCTACGAAAATATAAATTTTCGGACAATAAACCTTGTTTAAATACTAAAGTTTACATAATTTAACCTTATTTCTTCTTATCTGCAATGACTTGAAGGCGTTGTGGGTTCCATGACACCTAGTTTAAATGTCATTTCGTGATTGTGGCACCACGACCAAATAGAATGTAGGAGAAATTAAGGGGTCATTGAGTTCAATGGCTTAGGCAGTCAAGACACGCTAGTAAAAGGCTACTTAGTGTAATTTAATTTAAAAACCCTTAACAACGTCTTATGCTAAAATAACTGATAGTTAATTAAATGAACGCGGTGGGGGTTTAGAAAATACAAGCTTGGAAACACTGCTAACCGAATTTATTGGTTGTTTTCAGAATTTTCATTCTGAAATATAATCTGAAGAGGCCAATTGTCATAGTAAGCATCGGAATTGTTCGCAGCATGTACCATATAAGTCTTTATAACCAACTGCATTATCAGAAAGATAAAAAATCGCGCTGAACAAATGCAAACGATAGGCCTTACGCCTCCCGTCTTGAGCGAAATGCAACTGTGGTGGGTCGATTTACCGCAAAACAGAATCTGCGGTTCCTTGTGAGGTCAAGCTTACGCACACTGTACAAGGTGACTATGGTTTCAATAATGTGATCAATACAACGTTGATCTTTTAATCAAACGCAAGATAATGCATGCAAAGCCAGTGTGACCGCAAAATTGTTCACAGTAGAATTTTCAACCAATGCTCTGGAGGTAACATTTTCTCCAACTGAGTCCACGGCTAGCTTTATTTGTCCTCTAAAGAGAAGAGACCGCTTTTTCAAAAAGGGCAATCGTACTTGAGAGTCGCGAGCAATCTAGATTGACCGATCGAGGTGTTGTTGCTTCTGAACGAACATGGTCAAAACAAAGAAGCAAATAAGGAAAGAGACGGAGACGGAAAAGACGATGGAGGAGAATTTGGCACAAATAGACTGGTTGTAAGATTGAACATTTGCCAAGACGGTTCCCTTTAAAGTTGGTTTGGTAAACGTTTTTAAGACATTATGGCTACTTATTTCAGGAACTATTTTATGGTCTAATTAGCGCGCACGATTCCACTAGCCATACGTATCTTTTTTTTAGAAAAAGATAGGTTCTTTCAAACAAATGTTTGCATAGCACTTTACACAGGAATTGCGGGAGTCTTCATTGGCCCATTAGATACAACAGTTACAGAACAGGTTATAGGGTGATATTTTTGGCTTATGCTGTAGAAATCTCCTATTTTTTCGGTTATTTTAAGGAGTTTGCAGTTTTTGTCGACTTCAATTTGGTCTGATGAGTACACCAACTGTTGGTGGAGCTATTTAGGCTTATATTTTTGAATTTGTTTTTCTTGTCGTTTTAAGCAGCTATTCTTTTTATCTGTACCTGAATATCGGATGGCTCTTTGTAAGAAGTACCGTCTCAGATTTGCATTACCCCCCTTCCTTTACTCTACAGTTTTTTTTTTCTTCAATACCCCTTTCCACATCTTGCTTTCTATTCGCTTGAACAACGCTGCGACGGCATACCCGACTGTCATGATGGGTCTGACGAGGCAAGTCGATAGCTGTGATGTCTTAAATAATGGCATATCGCACTCGTTTATCCATAATTATGTTAATATTTAGTTATTCAAATTTGATAGTTTCACGGGAGTGAGATTTCTGTCTTGCTTGTCCTCTTCTTCTTTGGCGATGCAAACTCATGTCATAAGACGAGGCGGCATCACGGATCATAGCCGCCCACCCGCGGAGATCGGAGGCTGCCAGGTCAGAGTGAGACACCCAGTAGACATTCTGTTGTTCGAGGCCCTGCTGAAAAACCCGTTTTCAGTTTTCCATCGTCCAGGATGCGCCAGCCTGTGCATGATGGCGGCGAATGACCGAGGTTAATAAGCTCTGTCTCTGACCGGCGTGGATCGAAGGCAACCGACGGCGTTTACGGCTTCTTCGCGTCTGCACAGCGACGTTATATGATTAGCATATGGGCTTCGTCTTATTACCCAATTAAAACAAACATGTATGGCCGCCCTGCACAATGTGGCCATTGATAACGCCACGCGTGTCCACTTCCTGATGACTGGTTCAATTTCCACCAATTGAAACACCTCTTACTGGGCGACTCTGTCTTGGAACACCAGAACTCTCTGCAGCGTGGAAGTGTTTTTTCCTGATTCATTTAAAAATGCTCCATTCATTCTTACTTCTCTGTAGCCGAGGGAATCATCGGAGGCGGCGTAAATTACTCCATCGTCTCAGACGACCTACAGCAGGGAAGAGGCTCTTGGGCAACAAGATTGAGCTCTCAGGATTGTGGACAGTCGTCTCTCGACAGACACTTGTGTCCCGCTTCTCATTGGTCGCTAGATTTGTGTTGTAAACATAGAGTCGGCCAGGTATTCTCTCAACCTAGTGACTGACCCCAATGCCGAAATTTTTGATTACACATTTCAGCTTAATTCAATGCATAGATATATAAATACAACAGAATCCTCAATTAAACACCGAAAGAGAAATTTTAAAACGTTATACCTGCCGCTTTTTGCCAATTATATCAACAACGCGAAAACCTGCATCAGATGGATCGACCCAGGCCTCGATTCTACTAAAAAGAGGTATTTTTTGGACATCTGGAGGGTATATGTCCATGTTAAGGCAAAAAACAAGTGCTACATTTACAGTTTTAATCTAAAAGCAGAGTTGTAATTCGGTTAACAGCACCAATACCTTTTCTTTTATATACGCTTTTTTATACAACAGAGCTCCCTTTATGGGTTCATGAAGATGGGATGCAACGAATGCTGAATTATGCTCAGCTGAATTACACTAATCCTAAAAATTATCACTGCTCTATCTTCCACTTCGGTGGGGATTGGTGGTCGCTGTACAACTGTATGCGATGGATCACTCGGCTCGTGTGTCGATGAAGAGCGCAGCCAACTGTGTGAATTAATGTGAATCGCAGACTGCTTTGAACATCGACATCTTGAACGCACATTGCGGCCATGGGCTTGCCTGTGGCCACGTCTGTCCGAGGGTCGGCTTATAAACTATCACTGTGCATAATAAGCAGTGGCTTGGGGGACTGCCAGCTAGCTTGTGAGTCTTTTGTTGCTTCAGTGTATGCACGCGTGTGTTGTGTATTTGCTTAGTAAATGCAATGTCTGGACCCGAACGTCGAAGAGGTTAAAAGGATTTGCATCAATCTGCGCAGAAGCACGCGAATAGATCGCATTCTCTTTCTCTACAATGGCCATGGCGTCCCTCGGTCGACAGAGAATGAAAAAATCTGGGTTTTTGACAAGGTTCGTTTATCTAAAATCTGCTTTTCTGACTGCACGTTATTTGGTTCCTTAATTGAAACAAATATTTCGTGAATTCAGAGTTTCATAAAGTATATTCCGGTTTCCCTCTACGACCTTCAACGTTGGCTCGGTAGACCGGTCGTTTACGCGAATGACTGTTAGAACGCCGGTCGGTTCTAGAGTTGTTTGCGTACGTCTGTAAGCGGAGGCAAACAGAGGTGTGTTTTTTGTTTCATTTTAAATCATGTCTGTTAAAAAATGGTAGATTCTTTTTCAGCCGCCATCGTCTAGAATCAGACTTGTGCTTTGGAAAAGTAATATGCGTTTCACACGCATTTTTTCATTGTTGCAATTAACCAGTAAGCATTTTGAATCTTGGTTCACGTCATTGATTTCTGGACTGTTAGTGTTACTATCATCATGACCGCCATGTTTGCGAAAGTTCCGGAGTCAAAGCGTAACGTTTGGTCTTGCAGCCTAGCGCAGTCACTAGTGGAATATTCATCGAAATACTTATTAAGCCTTCAGTTTATACCCTTGTTCTACCGATTTCCTTTACGAGACCAAAATTTGGTGTTCACGCTAAAAAAACATCTATGTACGTTTGTTTTGTAGATGCTAAACGTGGAAGGAAATGGGTATCTCTAACAGAACTCAGTGCCAAATGCCTTTTGCCATGTAAGTTTAAATTGTTCAAATAAACTTTATGCGAACGGTCAACTGGTCGCGAATATGTCCGGCATCATAAGTGGCTCGTCTGTCGAGACATCTGCCTACAAAGAAGGATGTATTTGTTATTTCTGCTCCTTCAAGAGACACTTTTGTCGGATTGCAGATTGCACGATTTTGGCGACGAATATTAGAAGCCGCTTGGTGCGACAGCTCTCAAATAACGAAATAATTTGTCGATGTTCAGACGCGAAACAGCTGTAGATATTTCTGAAACGCTGTCGTCGGTTGCAATGATTTGGATGGCCAGATACAGAGCCTTAAAACGTTTGCCTTTCGCTGGCGATGCCGGGCCGGTGTCCAGAGCGGACGTGGAGTGCTTAGAGTTACAGAACTGGATACAATCTGTTCTGATCTAGTTTCCGATCGCGGCGCGTGGGTGTTTCGCGACATCCATGAAAACGACGGCAACAAAAACGTCCACTTGTTCCATTCTTCTTCTCTGTAGCCCTATGGTCAAAATGAAAACCCCCAGACGGCCCTTGGTGTTATTATGGACAACACGATCATGCTGTGTGCCTGTCAAGAGAACGAAGATCTTCCACAGTTGGCCGAACTGCCAGCCGACCTGTTCATTGCTTGTCTCACCACGCCAATCCGTACTGCCCTCCTGTTGCACTTGATGAAATATGACAAATATGTTTTTATTTACCGCTTGATCCACCCCCACTCGAGGCCCTGTTTTCGTCAAATCACCGCAGTTCAGCTAAAAGCCACGCGTATCTTCTTTTTTTGGCCGGCTGGCTCCTGTCTTCTTCGTGGAATCCAGTTTTTCGACTTTGTAACACGTCTACCAATGTCCAATTAACAAGGTTATATCAACGATAACCTGTTAGATCGCATACCCGGCCAGCACGGCAACCGGATGTCTCTCTTGGGTGAAATAAACTGGATATTCACCGCCGTCACTGAAACGATAGCGTGGTGCTGTTTTCCAGTGGAAATCTTCCAGAAGCTCTTTCGACAGGACCTCCTCGTTGCCAGCATTTACCGAAACTACCTCCTGGCAGAGAGACTGATGCGAGCTTTCGGCTGTCATCCCTGCTCGTGGCCGCAGCTGAAGCCCACTCACGACCACCCCATGTGGTAAGGGTGCATTTCTGTTGGCGCGCACAACAAAGCATCAAAGGCTCTGTCGATCGCAAGTTAATTAAATATTCTGTCTACTCCAATCCTTTCAGTAGCAACAGTATAAAACTGATTTGTCTCGGGACCTCTCACCGCATTCAGTGGAGTTAGGAGTCGTCGATTGGTATTTATAAACTGACAAGACGAAGGTGTTTCAATTTTAAGTAGTATTCGTCACAGCGCCACAGCATTTTGTTAGATACTCATTTCATATGGTTCGCTGTCGAATTCCGTTGTCCCGGGAACTCTGACCTCTTCCGGGTTCAGGAGATCCAATGTGGTCAACGAAAGAATGACGCATTCGAAAAAGAGTCGCTTTGTGAAGAATCCTTGCTTCGTTGATGACAGTCATGATGCTGATGTCAAAAAATTATGGTGCTGCTTCTGTTGGCATACCTTTCTCTTTTTCATCATTAGTTTAAATCTGAGAGGCAGGCCATCTCACACGAGCTGTGTGTGTGCTTTTCAAGAAGGCGTGGGACCACTCGCTTGACCTCCTATTCCACCACCTCCCCAAGGTCCTCCAAGTGCTGGAGGCCAGTCCCCACAGGGATCTCTACCCGCAACATCCCTCGTTCGGTCTCGCCGCCAATCGATCCAGCCAAGCATCCTTGTCCGAAGCTATCCAGGAACTACTGATATTCAACAATGAGAATGCCCTTCGCCTTGCTGGCTTGTTGAAAGAGGCGGATGAACCGCATAGCTGTGAGACAACAGCAGTTGCAAGAACAAGCTCCCCCGGGCTACGAGGCTGCCGCGACAAATAGCCGAGTGAGCAGTGTCCTCTGAATATATTTTATACTCGTGCTATTTAAGTAGACAGTATATTTCGACATTGTCTCTGTTTAGTCGTCGCGATCTCGAAACGCAGCAGCATCCTACCACGGCTCTCCTTAATTTGTCATTGAGCCCGTTGGCGGTTGTGGTATGGAGTATGAGGTAGCCGTACCCGGACCTTCCAATGACGCTGCTGTTGCCGAGGAACCTCCTGCCTAGGCGCATGTTGAAGAGAATGTGCCGGTTAGTGCGCTCGATTTGTGTATTGGTTTGTTGCAATTTTCCTCTAGAAATACGTATGTGTCTGGACAACTCTCGAATAGTTGAATGCCCAGCGAGCACGCGTCTGTCTTTCTCTGTTTTAAGGGTTCCGGCGACAAAAGCGAGGACTGCACCTTGTCGGAGTCCTCCGACGATGGCATGGCGGAACGTAGCGAAGAAGAGGAGGTTGACGAGGTGCTTCAATCGGCTGCCAAAACTCCTCATCCTCTTCCTGCTGCGTCAGCCCCGGTTGTTCACGCAGAAGCATTCCTTGTTCCACTACTACCTCCTGTGGTGAAGCCCTTCTTCCCATTGGTGTGTAGTTTACTTTTTCTTTTCACTTTCGTCGCGACCGAAAACATAGTCAGTGCATTTCTTGTTCGCAAGATGCTGTCTGCATCGCTACACGTGCCATCTCGTAATCAACTGCGTCCTCGCACTTTTGGACATCCATTTGTTTTTATTTGTCTGTTCTTGACTCGTGAAACAGAACGAAATGGCCTTTTTTCGGTTAAAGGTCTCCGACTGTTTCGCTGCTTAATAGGCTCAAAGAGGACCGTAATATAGATTATTATTTATGGCAGTTTGCTCTATCCCCGTGCTCTGCTTGGAAGGATGCCAATTGCTGTCGCCGCTGTCTTCTAATTATACTACTCCAATGTTAGCAATCTGACCCATTTCCGCCGTCTTCTTCGTTCCGTCCGCTCGGTCTCGTTGCCACTCGGACCGTCCGAAGCGCTCTCTATGCCGTCAGCGGCAGCGGACTCAACCCACGGCAGTTTCACCACCTCCACACGGCCAACAGACCCGTGCAGGTATCGCGGCCACAGCACGACCCCTACGTGCCACCCGACTATCGACCGGCCAATTTCTTCACCACCCAGATGACCGCTTTTCAGACCTGTCTTAAACAGGCGCCCTCGGAGTCCGACAAGAAGGATGCCAAGGCTGCGGAGACCCAACAAAGACGTACGGCCACCCAGTTGCCCATTCTGCTGCAGGTAAATCATACTGTTATTGTGCAAGGATATATATATATATACATTCTACTGAAATACAATAGTAAATAATATCGGCGTTTATTAATAGGTGCTGCTCTCACAGACCCACCGCATTAGGGCCCTTCTCCTGCTCTCGGAGTTCCTCGATCTTGGCCCCTGGGCGGTCTCTCACTGCATCACAGTGGGCATCCTGCCCTACATCGTCCGCCTCTTCCACTCCAATGTCGCCGAGGTCAAGCCGCATCTCGTCTTCATCTGGGCCAAGATCATCGCCTCGGCGGAGATCGACTTCTCCCGTCTCGAGGGCATGCGCGACTCCGGCTACCGCTACTTCATGGTCTGTCTGCAGAACCTGCCGGCATTGGAGGGCGACTCGGTGTCCTCAACGGGCTTCCTGTCGCCCCTGGTGCGCACGATGGCGGTGTTCGCGTTGGCGAAGATGTTGGTGCGCGCGGACACGGGAGCGCCCGACCCCGACTTCCAGCGGGCCTACTATGCCGCGTCGAAGTCGTCGGCGCTGTCCACGAATTTCGTCTTCATCCCCTGTGCCGCGGATGTCCTGATGAAGGCGGGCGTCGGGAGTAGCCTCGAGCTGCGACACCTCAAGTTGTGGCTTCTGTTGGCGATGGGTCGTGCGTGGTACCGGTGCAGCGAGGCGCGCTTGAACGCCATTGGTCATCGGACGAGACCTCATGGAGGACCCTTCCTTCAGGACCCTTCGGCCAAAGTTCTCGCTGCGGCAGTTCGGCTGGTCCAATTGGCGGGTCTCCAGTTGGTTGCAAAAGCGCGCGATCCCTGCCCCCTGGTTCGCTGTGAACTCCTCGTTGCGCTCTGTGGCTTCGTGTACATGTGCGAGTCCCTACTTGTCGAGGAAGCCTTCCGCGCAATGGCGGACATTTTGTCCGGTGCCTTGTCGTCGTCGTTCACATCGCCATTGGAGACTTCGGGCGGGCTAGAGGCGGGAATAGAGGCTTCCGACTCTCTGGAAATCTCCACTGACGGAAACACGTCAACAGGTATGTTACATTCGACTTGTTTTTTTGTGGCGATGAGCTTCGCGGTCGGATATGTCGGTGAGACTGTTTCTAAGTGACCGACTATTACATTGGCGACCTGGGATTCGCAGATGATATTCAGATATCAGCTGACGTGTTGTCTTTCCCTGTTTTGTGTATTTCTTCTTTTCCAGCCGTCATTGGCTCGCCCAGCGGAGCGGCGGCATTTCTGCGGGGCATGTGGAATCGTTCGATAGCGCGGAGTCTACGGGACTCAACTGATTCCACTCAACAACACCAGAAAGCTCCCAACACCATTGCATTCCTCGATCTCCACGCAATGCGCTCCCTTCTTTCCCCGGCTGTGCAACTCTCCTCCTTGCCAAATAGGTCCCCACCGGTGTTCACCGAGGGTCAGTTTCACCGACTCCCTTTCGGTGTCGATTATCAATCCACCTATCAACAGTTGTCTCTTCTTGCTTAGATCTGCCATCGGTGACCATGTCGGAGACCATTTGTTCGCGTCTCTGGAACACAATCGTTACACTCGCCAATGACCCTCAACCCACGGTGTCTCGTCTCGCCAACATCATATTTAATTACGTTATCAAAAAGGTGTGTGTCTCTACCTCGCTACAATAACGCGCTTACTAATTATATTTAAGTAGCACTTATATGTACTTGCTCACTGTCTTTTTTTACCCTCCCAATTACAGGTCATACTCAAGGTAAGGTCTTGGTCTACTTGTTTTTTTATATTGTCTTGTTCCGTCTTTGATCGACATTTCATGTCTTCCAGTACAATCTCTCCGAGAAGTATGAAATGCGTAAAGGGGTTTTCCGTTTGCAACCAGCCCTGAACCTCGACTATTCAAGCGATGCATCGTAAGTTTCTTTTATTTCTCCCAAACAATCAATAAAGGGCGTCTCTCCCCGCCCATTTATAATTTTAATCTCTAATCCCAGTCCCTCAACGGGAGAAACGATGTCAGGCGTTCGACGCCGACACAACGCCGGCTCCGACCTCTACGTAAGCACATAACTTCCGTTATTCGTAGTCCACGCACGCACGTTAACTTTACGCCATCGTCAATTTTCAGTCCTCAATAACCGAAGACGATGAACCCGAAGTGGCTGAGGAGGACGACGAGGAAATTGTGGGTCTCGAACACGTCCGGACAGACTTCTTCAACTGGTGTTCACGCTGGTTCAGCGAACCGCTTCTGCACCGATTCCCAACTGCCCTTCAACTCCACTTCGGTGAGCTCATTTGCTCATTGCACCCCAATGAATTCTATTGGCCATTGTGTGACCAATAATAAAGCAGCAGGAGGAGAGTTCCGATCGAAACATGGAAACCACACCTCCCTCTCCCCTCCTAAGCACCAGCTCATTGGTTGATGTTCTTTTAGATTCACTGGGTCTCTCCATCTCCCCACCGAGCACCCCCACGCCAGGCGAAACCGAAGCTCTCCAGTGTGTTGCCTCCCTCTCCGCAATCTCAAAGGACCGCTCCTACTTCAACTACATCTCCCGCCAGACCAAACAGGCATCGGCGCGTGTCGCCGGACGCCGTCGCTGGACCACTATCGCGGCCGGAGGCCTCTCAGCCACCGCCAAACCGCACTCATGTGGTCCCAGTACTACAAGCCCCACCTTCCCTGCTTTCCCCCCGCGCTCACACTCTCCCTTGGCTCCCTCTCGCCGCAGCCAACGCCACCCAGCAACCAATACCCTCGAAAACGTCCACCAATCAGACGCAGGGGACTTGAAGACGCCGCAGACCTGTTCCAGCTCTGTTGTCATGCGAGTTCCGTGCGACGAGGCGGGGAGGCCCTCCGCAACTGCCCGCCTCCTACCAGCTGTTGAATGTCTTTGAAGGCCGCCCGGGGTCGGTGCCCACGATGGCCGCCTTCCACCCTTACAAACCGCATCTGTTTGTTGCCGAGGCCGACCGGTTGGGGGGACATGCGCTGGCCATGTGGGGCGTTCGGAGGGCCGAGCTGCTGCAACGGATCTCGCCGCAGCAGGATGAGTGTGCGGAGGAAGAGAAGGTGAAGAAGAATAAGACGCAAAGGACGACGGTCTCCAAGTACTTGGCAAGAGAGGTTCTGGCAAAGCGTATGGCGAAACGGAATCTTGGGTAGGTGTGCTCGTTTTGAAACTCCCCAGCTCTTTTTAGTCTGTCTTATAGACTCCCACGCATAACCGGTCTGGAGTTGATCAACGTGGCTGAAGTTGAATAAATGTGTTTTTGGAAGTTTATCTGTGTTCATTGTAAAAAAATGGGTAATCACAAATTTGGGCCTTGGCGTCAGTCACCAGGTTGAGAGGATACTTCGGCGGACTCTCTGTCTACAACACCCATCTCGCGACCAATGAGAAGCGGGACACAAGCGTCTGTCGAGAGACGACTGTCCACAATCCCGACAGCTCCATCTTGTTGCCCAACAGCCTCTTCCCTGCTGTAGGTCGTCGTCACGTCTGAGACGATGTCTGAGTCATCAACGCCGCCTCCGATGATTCCCTCGGCTACAGAGAAGTAAGAATAAATGGAGCATATTTAAATGAATCAGGAGAAAACACTTCCACGCTGCAGAGAATTCTGGTGTTCCTAAGACAGAGTCGCCCAGTAAGAGGTGTTTCAATTGGTGGACATTGAACCAGTGCATCAGGAAGTGGACACGCGTGGCGTTATCAATGGCCACATTGTGCAGGGCGGCCCTAAATGTTTGTTTTAATTAGGTAATAAGAAGAAGCCTATATGCTAATCATATCACGTCGCTGTGCAGACGCGGAGAAGCCGTAAACGCCGTCGGTTGCCTTCGATCAACGCCGGTCAGAGACAGAGCTTATTAACCTCGGTCATTCGCCGCCATCATGCACAGGCTGGCGCTTCCTGGACGATGGAAAACTGAAAACGGGTTTTTCAGCAGGGCCTCGAACAACAGAATGTCTACTGGGTGTCTCACTCTGACCTGGCAGCCTCCGATCTACCGCGGGTGGGCGGCTATGATCCGTGATGCCGCCTCGTCTTATGACATGAGTTTGCATCGCCAAAGAAGAAGAGGACAAGCAAGACAGAAATCTCACTCCCGTGAAACTATCAAATTTGAATAACTAAATATTAACATAATTATGGATAAACGAGTGCGATATGCCATTATTTAAGACATCACAGCTATCGACTTGCCTCGTCAGACCCATCATGACAGTCGGGTATGCCGTCGCAGCGTTGTTCAAGCGAATAGAAAGCCAGATGTGGAAAGGGGTATTGAAAGAGCTAGACGGGCAACCAGCTTCGTCTGATCCCCCATTGGGGCAGTCCCACCACCCATCACAGCGATCCTTGGAGCAGAGCAGCAGGTTTTGGTGTGTGGCCAACCACATGGTTGCCTCTCGTTCGAACCGTCACAGAAACCGGGGACTTCTGCGGTAAAATTGAAACCCTAGGAAAATTATAAAAATGAATGACGAATCTGTATGATAGACGCGTGAATGGTACCCGTACAAAAAAGTGGCCAGTGGTGGAGAAGTTTCGCAACGAAATGCTACGATCGGGAAGTAGTTCAATTGATACTTCGTGGAAAGTAGATATTATCTTTTTACCTGGCAAATCCAGAGCCTCGAATGTTCCTTTAACACAAAAGACACGAATGTTTAAATTATAAAACACCGAAAATGTAACATATCAGACGCTTACCCAACAAAACCGGCGTGTTACCAATAATTTCGGAAAGACGAAGTTTACCGCCAGGGAAGATGACAAGGTGAACTTTCCTAATTGAAATGGTATTCCCCGAATAATTCCTTTAAGTGAACGTCTGTGTTTCATTGCGAGGGCATAACTTTGAGAAATTATCGGATTGAATATAACTTCTTGCATAGGGTTGTTGTTGTAATACTTAAAAACCAATGTAGAAAAAATATAAACTTAAAAGTTGCCTCATTAACTTCGAAAGTAACAAGGGCTGTAAAAATTATGCACACCAAATTGGTTTATTTAAAAGATATCTCAAATAAACAAATAGTTTTAACCAAAGAGAATCAAATACTATAAAATATTTGTAATTTTTTATTGAACTGTTCTAATATTATTAATTTTATTACGAATTGGTTTTTGAATACAAAAAATATTTTATATTAAAGCATCTATCATTGACAGGACGGCTGACATATGATAATAATTTATGCTAGCGTTTTTTAAGACAACGAAAACTAAGTTTCTTCCGCTTATATATAATTTTAAAGTTCGGATTACAGGTACGTGTTATGGCATCCTTTAAGTCCTAAATTATAAGCCAAACTAACAGGACTCTTCTACGCGCATCTTAAGCAAAAGGTTAATTAAGTTCTTAAAATGTGCATACTTGACGTAAAATAGGAAGGTTTAATAACATTTCCTGCTGTGAAACTTTCGCGTTGCCCTCTTCCGGCTTTGCTGCGTTATCATTGTGACGCTGTTCCAATTGTGGGATTCTGACCTAAGAAATATTAGACCTGTTCTGGGGGTTTTGTAACGGTAATCGTAGAAGATGGATACACATCCCAGGCAGCTATAATGAGGAGACGCATTGGGATTAAAGGAATAGATATAATGATACAAACCTGTTATAAATGGATGGAGAGGTAATATAGACTTAGGGTAAAAATAGGATGGGTCTTCATAACGGGAAAACTGCGATGCTGGGTTGGAAAGGGAGGAATTTGCTCTAGTCTCGGCGACTGTGGATGAAGGCTGCTGTGTCCTTGTGAAATCCAGTGTGAGGCATCCTGTATTGGAGGAGAGAGTGTTTAGTGTCACTCTAGATGAACCAGATTGCAGTCTTCGCCGTCAGAGAAAACGGCCTACCCGTCTGAAGATGGATGGCACGAGGTCGCGTAATATTGGCGGGCCGTAGACATTGTGTGTCCTTCATATCCCGCGCTGTGTTCTGGTAAAACACAGGGGCGTTACATCATCTGGCCGATTAGCGTTCCCGTTATAACTTTGTCAGCTTAAACAAGAATACCCTTCGTTTATTTTTTACGCCGTTACCTGACGTCAAAAACAAATGAATTTTAGAAAGAAATTTACATTGTTCCTTGCTGTTTATCAGAAAATTAAAGTGCCTTACATAACGGGTTGCTTCGTTTAAGAGTAGCATACAGAGACATGAACAATATTTTCAGGTAGAAGTTTATATACTTGTGAATAACCATGACAGCAGTAAGACGAGAATAGCCAATGGAATCAACAACATAAAACGAATGAATATGAAACAAATAAGTTAGGAAACGCTGACACGCATATACCCTTTAAAGACAATACACTTTCCAAAAGCGATGAAAATAACGATTTTACGCCCAAAACGTTATTGAGCTTAGAGCTATTATATTCTTATTCGATATTTCGGATATCTTCGTATTGTTCCATAATACAATTGAATGGTCCGCGATCAACAATCATTCCGCGCATGAAGAACTTATCACATACAGTCACTTCCATTTAATTTATGCGCCCCCACAATTCCGGTTATTCGAGAATAGGAATCTGAGGAAGCCAGAAAAATATGTTATAACGTTAAATGGCTCAATTATGTTGATTGGAAACTTGAAGCACTCTACGAGGTGAAGGGTTCCCTGAAAGTCGACCTCTGTCTTTTTAAGGAATCCGCAAATTCAATCCGTCGCGATCGTTACCCGGTCGCAATGCTTTCAAACAACAAAAAATTATTAGATTTAGCGCTCTAGACTATAACTGTTCTCTCAAAAAATATACCCGTTGAATAGGGACACTGAAGGGACAAGGCGTTTAAGGTACCACATTCAAGCACCATCAAGAGCCAACCGCGTTGGACGGCTACATTTCTTTCCGTCCGCAACACTGGGTTCTACAAACGCCGACCGAAACCTGGCGCTCATAGACAGTCTATTTGAAAACGAAATTTTCTTTGGACAAACTTTGAGCCGAACCACACTAATAAGACGAAAAAATACTCTCACGGAAGACATATTTGTTCGAAGGAATTCCGTGCTCGCTCGAAATTTTCCACGGTTTACTGTCGCTTCATGCAATCGAGAACCTTGTTGGAACCTATTGAATGCAGCAAAACATTTGGGCGTTCGCGTAGCCTTGAAGCTAGACATTTCGCAGAATGTTTCAAATGAAAACTCACGTAGAAAGGGACTAATGAGATCTAATCCCCGATAAAAAGGCGACTTACCCACTGCCATCGCCACGACCCCGACGGTCGTGTAGGACGCACTCGAATGCGTAAAGACTAGAGACGCAAAGGTTTTTGCATGCCACGGCCAATCCTGGAAGTAAAACCCCTCGTTATCTAACATCGACCACCGAGATGACAAACGAGCTAGCTAGAAATCAACCTACTACAAACACTCGGTCTGCTGGGACGTCTGATTTGACTCCTCTTTCAAGTAAGGACGTGTTGATGCCGAGAAGGAGCAGGCAGCCCGGTGGCAACCAATCCGCAGAGCAGATCCGCGAGGGTAACGTTGTTAGGCCAGCGGAGACGCACAGCGGCGGGCGTGACTCTCAGCTCTCCGGCGTACTCGAAGCGGTCGAGGTCTTCGGTTATCGGCCAATCCTCATTGACGCCGTCTTTGGAAAGATAATGTACCACTGAAACATTACTGGAGCAAGGGTGGAGGGGGCAAGGCCGTCCACCTAGTTGGCCAAGAGTGCACTGAGGGCCCGCTTTAGATATACGATTCTGGGACAAATTCGAGGTAGGGATCCATTGGGCGAAATTGTCTGTAAGTTGACGGATTGGCGGTTTGAGATGTTGTGTAGGAAAAGATGCCTGATAGTATGGTGCGACAGTTATTGGTTGAGTGTGTTTGACAGGACAGACTAGAAATTGGATAAAGTTGGCGCTTAATAACCAGTGGGGAAAAAAATGTCACGAGGGGAGAATGTTGTCCTAAAAATGACTCTTTCATCGATAGGTAAGATATGAAATAAATCCTGATAGTGTTGCTGGTAACATGGATGCATTTGAGGAAATGGGTTGTGTGTGTGAGGGGCGTTAAGGAAAAAAAGTGATAACTATCGTGCTTAACGCCGCTTTCACCAAATGTAGTTTAATTGAAACTTCGAAAACCTAGAAAAAAACCTGACAAAATATGGACCTGGATACTGAGACAGAATCCTGGAAACGGGGGGAGAGTTTGTGCGAGAAGATTTATAATCGATTTATTACCAACACGATACGATATGAATATCGTATTCAAAGATGATGCAGCGCATTTTTTTGAATTAGAGAACAAACACAAACCAAAATATGCCATAAGTAATTTTACAATTTTATTTTTAAAAAAGTTGAACTTATTATATTTTTAGTTCCTTGTGCTTTAGATTGAATTATTTTATTGGGTTGTTAGTATTGGTTTAAGTAAATCTGATCAAATATCAAGGACTTAATTCCATTGGCGGAAAAATAATGTATGACATTTTGGTATTATATCTGAATTGAAAGTGTAACGCCCCGGTGTTTTACCAGAACACAGCGCGGGATATGAAGGACGCACAATGTCTACGGCCCGCCAATAGGACGCGACCTCGTGTCATCCACCTTCAGACGGGGTGGCCGTTTTCTATGACGGCGAAGACTGCAATCTGGTTCATCTAGAGTGAGACCAAACACTCTCCCCTCAAATACAGGATGCCTCACACTGGATTTCACAAGGACACAGCCGCCTTCATCCACAGTCGCCGAGACTAGAGCAACTTCCTCCCTTTCCAAACCAGCATCGTAGTTTTCCCGTTATGAAGACCCATCCCATTTTTACCCTAAATCTATATTACCTCTCCATCCATTTATAACGGTTTGCATCATTATATCTATTCCTTTCATTCCAATGCGTCTCCTCACTATGGCTGCCTGGGATGTGTATCCATCTTCTACGATTACCGTTACAAAACCCCCAGCGAAGGTCTAATATTTCTTAGGTCAGAATCCCACAATTGGAACAGCGTCACATTGGTGTCAGAAGTAACGAACTTTGCGTCACACACGACTGCCTCGACCATTTCCTCAAATGCTTGGTATAACGTCTACGTTTCCTATGGACATCCGGCTCTGTGACCACTTCTTTGATGCAAACGTGCATCCGCTGACGCTTCCATGTCCCAACTCATTTCGGAACTGATCTAACCCTCGCCTATCACCAAGACCATCCTCTCCACTAGCACTGAGGACAGTGCTACACCTGAGAGGGGGGTATGTAACGCCCCGGTGTTTTACCAGAACATAGCGCGGGATATGAAGGAGGCACAATGTCTACGGCGCGCCAATAGGACGCGACCTCGTGTCATCCACCTTCAGACGGGGTGGCCGTTTTCTATGACGGCGAAGACTGCAATCTGGTTCATCTAGAGTGAGACCAAACACTCTCCCCTCAAATACAGGATGCCTCACACTGGATTTCACAAGGACACAGCCGCCTTCATCCACAGTCGCCGAGACTAGAGCAACTTCCTCCCTTTCCAAACCAGCATCGTAGTTTTCCCGTTATGAAGACCCATCCCATTTTTACCCTAAATCTATATTACCTCTCCATCCATTTATAACGGTTTGCATCATTATATCTATTCCTTTCATTCCAATGCGTCTCCTCACTATGGCTGCCTGGGATGTGTATCCATCTTCTACGATTACCGTTACAAAACCCCCAGCGAAGGTCTAATATTTCTTAGGTCAGAATCCCACAATTGGAACAGCGTCACATTGGTGTCAGAAGTAACGAACTTTGCGTCACACACGACTGCCTCGACCATTTCCTCAAATGCTTGGTATAACGTCTACGTTTCCTATGGACATCCGGCTCTGTGACCACTTCTTTGATGCAAACGTGCATCCGCTGACGCTTCCATGTCCCAACTCATTTCGGAACTGATCTAACCCTCGCCTATCACCAAGACCATCCTCTCCACTAGCACTGAGGACAGTGCTACACCTGAGAGGGGGGTATGTAACGCCCCGGTGTTTTACCAGAACATAGCGCGGGATATGAAGGAGGCACAATGTCTACGGCGCGCCAATAGGACGCGACCTCGTGTCATCCACCTTCAGACGGGGTGGCCGTTTTCTATGACGGCGAAGACTGCAATCTGGTTCATCTAGAGTGAGACCAAACACTCTCCCCTCAAATACAGGATGCCTCACACTGGATTTCACAAGGACACAGCCGCCTTCATCCACAGTCGCCGAGACTAGAGCAACTTCCTCCCTTTCCAAACCAGCATCGTAGTTTTCCCGTTATGAAGACCCATCCCATTTTTACCCTAAATCTATATTACCTCTCCATCCATTTATAACGGTTTGCATCATTATATCTATTCCTTTCATTCCAATGCGTCTCCTCACTATGGCTGCCTGGGATGTGTATCCATCTTCTACGATTACCGTTACAAAACCCCCAGCGAAGGTCTAATATTTCTTAGGTCAGAATCCCACAATTGGAACAGCGTCACATTGGTGTCAGAAGTAACGAACTTTGCGTCACACACGACTGCCTCGACCATTTCCTCAAATGCTTGGTATAACGTCTACGTTTCCTATGGACATCCGGCTCTGTGACCACTTCTTTGATGCAAACGTGCATCCGCTGACGCTTCCATGTCCCAACTCATTTCGGAACTGATCTAACCCTCGCCTATCACCAAGACCATCCTCTCCACTAGCACTGAGGACAGTGCTACACCTGAGAGGGGGTATGTAACGCCCCGGTGTTTTACCAGAACATAGCGCGGGATATGAAGGAGGCACAATGTCTACGGCGCGCCAATAGGACGCGACCTCGTGTCATCCACCTTCAGACGGGGTGGCCGTTTTCTATGACGGCGAAGACTGCAATCTGGTTCATCTAGAGTGAGACCAAACACTCTCCCCTCAAATACAGGATGCCTCACACTGGATTTCACAAGGACACAGCCGCCTTCATCCACAGTCGCCGAGACTAGAGCAACTTCCTCCCTTTCCAAACCAGCATCGTAGTTTTCCCGTTATGAAGACCCATCCCATTTTTACCCTAAATCTATATTACCTCTCCATCCATTTATAACAGGTTTGCATCATTATATCTATTCCTTTCATTCCAATGCGTCTCCTCACTATGGCTGCCTGGGATGTGTATCCATCTTCTACGATTACCGTTACAAAACCCCCAGCGAAGGTCTAATATTTCTTAGGTCAGAATCCCACAATTGGAACAGCGTCACATTGGTGTCAGAAGTAACGAACCTTGCGTCACACACGACTGCCTCGACCATTTCCTCAAATGCTTGGTATAACGTCTACGTTTCCTATGGACATCCGGCTCTGTGACCACTTCTTTGATGCAAACGTGCATCCGCTGACGCTTCCATGTCCCAACTCATTTCGGAACTGATCTAACCCTCGCCTATCACCAAGACCATCCTCTCCACTAGCACTGAGGACAGTGCTACACCTGAGAGGGGGTATGTAACGCCCCTGTGTTTTACCAGAACACAGCGCGGGATATGAAAGACGAACAATGTCTACGGCCCGCCAATAGGACGCGACCTCGTGTCATCCACCTTCAGACGGGGTGGCCGTTTTCTATGACGGCGAAGACTGCAATCTGGTTCATCTAGAGTGACACTAAACACTCTCTCCTCTAATACAGGATGCCTCACACTGGATTTCACAAGGACACAGCCGCCATCATCCACAGTCGCCGAGACAAGAGCAACTTCCTCACTTTCCATACCAGCATCGCAGTTTTCCCGTTATGAAGACCCATTCATTTTTACTTTAAGTCTTTATTACCCCTCCATACATTTATATATTTTTGCATCATTATATCTATTATTTTCATTCCAATGCGTCTCCTCATTATGGCTGCCTGGGATGTGTATCCATCTTCTACGATCACCGCTACAAAACCCCCAGAACAGGTCTAATATTTCTTAGGTCAGAATCCCACAATTGGAACAGCGTCACAAAAAGCCTTTCCATTGCGTGTATGTTATTGGATTTTGCAATCACATTTTCTTATTGTGTACTGTTATTTATCAATTGCCAGCAGTTGTTTAGCTTTTAATATGAATCAAAACGTTGATATTTACCGAAATTCTGGATTTAACACTTAAATAAAACGCTTATTTTAATCAAATTGCAATGTATATTGATTTTGTCAGGTCATTACATCATGTTTTCTTCATTTATGCTTTATGAGCGTTATCTTTTAGATTTTAATGTTATTTACAATGGATACTTCTCTCAAGAAATTCGACGGCAGGCAATACAAGCTTCACAACAAACCTACTCGCTTGCCATCACTTTCCTGACACGTAACGATGTTCGTGGTCGTCTTCCGACACCAAGCGATTAAGAGCTTATTGAAGTATGTTCTAGTGTGTGCGATTAATTCAAACAGTTCGCCTTGTGAAAACCATCGCAAAATAAGAAGATACTTTCTGAACCAAAGCAGCGCTTATCAAATTCTGATATTGTTAAGAATGTTCATAACGAAAAACCACTTCATATCAATCTTTCTCACTCACAATTTGGTAATTTGACTTTATTATTTTACGGAAATTTCCGTCAGATGAAATTATTTACCTTTAACTTTACAAGTTCCCAAGGAAATCGCGACGCAGTAGCCGATTTTTATTTAAATTCTTCCACCAATGCCAATTTTAACATCATATGTATCTATCTTCTATTCTAGCACCCGGGACAATCCCCCACCGGTTCAACTAACTTCAATTGGACTCAACAGGTACATGTTAGTGTCAATTCTCTAATCCAGCTGCATTGTGCATGTTAATGTTGGTGGTTCCCTGAACATATTGCTTAACCATTCTTTTATCTCTTTCTCTTAAAGCTCATGTCGGTGCCCTTCACCGGGCCTGGCTCCTCGCGCCGAGCTCTACATCTTCCAGGTCTTTTCGGACTCCCAGGTCTCCATGAACTCGTGGTTTCTGGAAGCCATCAACTACGCAATCTCATGACGCTTGAACGTCATCAACTTGAGTTTTGGCAGGCCCGCTTTTATGGACAAACAATTCGTTGATAAGGTCAGACCTGTTCTTCGCGTCTCACTATTCCCGACCTTAATGTTTCGATTAGTTGCCGCTGTTCACAAGCAGTTGTCTTATTCTAGTAACGTAGGCTAGCCAAATGAAGGCTTACTTTTATTTCCAAAAGATGTTTTCTAATGGCAATTCGATCACTTGTCCGCGGGGTCACGCTCAGCCGACATGCATGACAACGCGTGTGGATTGGGTGTTTTTATGGAAGCCGGACTTCACTTAGAAGTAAGATGAACCTTTTGAAAGGATTTTGCGCCACTTCTTGTCAGCGCTGCAGCCATATTTTTAATTCCCCGAATTTTGTCTTTGGTTATATTGTGCTATTTGAGGTACACGGTCCTTCTTATCTTTAAAAACTAAAAGAAGCTGATCGTGTTGACAGGACAGGTGTGAATTATAGATGACGCCTTCATTTATTAGTGATAAACTACGATCTTCTTCAAGCATAATCTAGTTTGATCGATGATCACTATTATCTATTCGAAACTGTTAAGAACCTTCTTAAACACGGATATTTCATGCCATCTTCGGTTTTATTGTTAGTCAATTCAGGTAAATGAACGTTCGGTTAACAGAATCCTCCTCGTTTCTGCTATAGGAAATGATAGGCCCCTATTTGGAGGTCTCAGCAACCCAGCAGACCAACCGGACGTTCTCGGTGTGGGGGGGTGTCGAAAGGCAGCGCAAAATGGCCTCATTTTCTTCGCGTTGCCCTACTGCCCTGGTAACCATTGGCCAATTATATTTCTACTTATCTGTTGTCAGTAGAAACTTATTTTGTGTATTGTTTTTAGGAAATAGGAGATGGTTATGGACGTTTGAAGCCGGACATTGTTACCTGAACCGAGAACATCATCAACACAAGCCTTGGAAGAAGGGACCAGTGCAGCCTCTCCGATCGTGACGGGTTCTGTGGCACTGCTAATAAGGTGATTGCAAGACTGTGTTAGAGTTTATTTTCAGCCTCAGACATTTTCCTGCCAAGATATTAAGAGGCGAGTTTTTAGGCGAACTCATTTTAAACACACACACAAATAATGTTGAAGATGCGACCAATGATGTGGCCGATTGTTTAGCGGCCATGAGCCCTGCTGTGTACGTGAGTTACTCTGGCGAGTGTCTTTGCTTATATATCTGGCAAGTAAACGACCAATAATTGATTGATTCTCCTTTTTTGCTCCACTCAAACTAGGGAACATTGAATGGTAACGCATAGCGTAGACTCTTAGTAACTCAAATATGCAGGGTTTGCTTACGTTGCTGATAATCATTTACTGTGGTTTACAAGGTAACAAAAACGAGGTAACAAGTCCCAGCTCACTCACTTATTGCAATTGCGTAAAGTAGGCCGAAGGGCGTAAGATGTCGTGCGCCTAGTTATTCTGCACTCTCTGCCACGGCAATGTGGGATCGACACTGCCTGCATTGGCCAGTCGGTCAGTCTGAGATGTTGTGTCGCGAATATGGAGAATGGGGAGGGTTTTGTTAGGCAAGGTCAAATACCGCGTATCAACTGTTGAATTGAAAAATCGGGCGTATTTCTTTGAGCAGCAAACCGCCCCACTTCCTACCAACTAAACGGGGAAAGTAGCATTGCAACTCCAAGCTGACGAAGCAACAGATCGGAGTCTTCCAAAAAACCTTTGTCTCCGTTTAAAGACAAATGCCGAATGTGTTGTTGTAAGCGCTTAAAGTGTTGGTCAATCTGGCCAATGACATTGTTGCCAAACTTGTCGCCTAATCTGGAGAAGCGGTCAGCTGTCAAACTTTCTTTAAAACTGTTTGATGCGTGGCTGGTTCATCCACGTTCTGTACAACTATGAGACCATGTCTTCCGTCGCCAACATTCAGAGGTTAACGCTGCCTTGCTGTTGGACAACTAAACAAATTAGTTTTAGCCGTCAGAGCGGACGTGGAGTGCTAAGGGCTGCGAAGTGTTTACTGAGTGGGTCGTGTATAAGAGACTAAAATCCGAGCTGCCTGTTCGAACCTCCTTTCCGATCGGCGCGCGTTAACGTCGTAGCGATTCGCCACGTCCGTGAAGCTACCCACCGAATTCATAAAAAAATCAGGTTGTACTCTTGTAAGTGATGAAGTCTCGCGTGTCTACAAAAATGTTGCTAATATATCGAACCACAAGGTTCTAATTAGGTTTTTATACAAATTGGCGGAAGCATTCTTTACCTCTTATATGTTCCGGGCGATATGACTAAATTAAAGTCGGCACTTATTGGCCCAACACACGAAGTTTATTTGGGTTGCCGTTTAAGGTACGCCATTTTACAGGGAGAAATTGCTCGTTCAAGCAACGGATGAGTGCGGAAAATATTCTCATAGATAGATTAAGACAGATACGTTATGTTGTTTTATGAAAGATATGTCTCCCTGGACGTAAGTAATGCTCTAGCAGAAATAAAGTGTATGTATTTTGATAGTGCCCGCTCTATGTGATTTGATTTTTGGCCGAAGCGACGACCATTATCTGACCAGTTAATGTTGATAGACTCAAAGGACTTTATTTTTTGATTAACGATTGCGCCCAAGCTGTTGTACTTCACTGAATTTGAGCTGTAATTGAAATTGGGGTTGTTATCTCCTTTTTCGGCGTGATATTTAACGATTTTGAAGACATTGTCGACAACAAATGGGATTTTACTGCCCAACTCTTGCTCATATCGTCACACGAACATTTTTTTCGTTTACATTTACAAGATAGATGAATTCCGATTCATGCTATCTAAATGAAGCAATAGATGGTAAAGTTTTTAAGATGGGGCGTTTTTCAAAGCCTTTTTCTGTGCCAACTCGAGATACCTTGCGCGTTCAGCATTGCTCACGCACACACACGATAGTCATCAAGTAGATTTCAACAATCACGCCTTCATTCGTGTTGCTCGTTTATGATACATTTTGAAAGCCAAGCTTACACCGATTTTGTGGAGAATTAAAATAACGGCATCATTTTGAATTATGCTCTTCGTAAAGCACCCAGTTTTTGGAATTTGCCAAACCTTGGCAAGGTGATGGCGAGAGGCAACGTTTTGAAAGACCGTGTCCGGAACGCGTAGATGGTTTCCGATCCTCCGAATCAGTCAACGTAAATATTTGGGTTGACGGCTTCTCAGGGTTTGCATAGAGGCATCCTTTATCGCCCTTATAACAACATATAAGTATTCATATGCTGTTAATATCGTTTGAGGACCAAATAAAGGGACAATTTTAGGGTGGCGATGGTGTGTTTTTTAATAAACAGCCACGTTTATAACTACACAAAACCTGAGAGAATCGCAGATTTTTGGAAACCCCTTACCAACTAATTCATAAAAAAACATTTGATTAATGTTTTTTTCCAGCACACAAGTAAAAAGAAGCGGTAACTTTAGATGCCCCTGTTGTGTAGCTTTAATTGTATATACCCTCGATGAATAAAATATAAGCGATTGGGGAATACTCCGTTTTTATTAAAAAAAACGACCACTATTAGATTTGTTTCGATTTATAATTTCGTTTAAATATCTGAATAAAAGCATTAAAATAAAGAGAATTGTCTCAATTTGCTATAAGAATTACGAAGGTATTTTGAAAGTCCTTACAATTCGATACAATAGTCGAGTTTTCCAATTTTTCGGATGCTTAAATGGCTTTGCAATCCAAGCAGATGAATATAAAAGTATGATGTGCCGTACAGCTTACTGTTAGCTCATTTATTGACCTGATGGCATATTAAGGAATGAAACATTGGGGTTCACGTTTCCCTTTTCGGCGGCATTCTTGACAATTTATGGATTCCGTGTTCTGTTATTAGTTAAAGGTGAAATTTAAGCGTTAGGGATTTTGTCTGTTTTAAATTGGAAAACGCTTGTTCTAAAAGGTATTGGAATTGTTTTGGTTTGACCAAGAAACTATTTCATTAATTAAGCCGAATTTGTTTTTTATACAATCTCATCTGACGTACTTAACACATCTTCAGCTGCATTTCCATTAATAAATTGTGAAAAGACCTTTTCCGCAGATTCTTTTTACAACCTTAACCGCCTTTTAAACTCGTTTTATGTTACGAAGCCTGCAAGTTGAATCGACGTCATGCGATGAAGACGGCGTTAAATATCTCAGCAGCGGAAAATTGTTAAATGGGCATTTCTACAAATTAATTAAAGAAATTTCACATCAATCGGAATTAACTGTCGAAATCGCTTTTAATCGAATTAACCGATTTCGCCACCTGCAAATTACGAAGCGATTAATTTCATCCGATCGATAATTTACGCAGTTGCGAATTTGTGCACTCAACGCACCCAACAATCGGTTGAATCGTAAAATGGTAAAATAGACGGTCTGAAGGGACAACAGTTAATTAAAATGTCTTCCGCTTGTCTTATAAATTTAAACAACGCCGCTTTGCATTGAAATAATTTCATGAATTTAAGCTACGTTTCTCGTGCTTTTAGAAGACCGTAACATAATTAAAAGTGTCTCTGGTAACGGAATGATTTCTGTATGTTTACACTTTTCGTTATTATATTAAAATCGTGCTTGAATATGCCAATTGACATAATCAAAGAAACCGATTCAATCCGAATTCCCCGTGCAAACTTTGGAAGGCTTTTTTTAGTTGAAGCTTTTAAAGTGAAGTAGGAAAGACGTTTGAAAAAATCACTTAGCCAAACTTTTTCTAAACAGACTGATCACCAGAGCCGGTTAACCAGGAACTAAAAAAAACAATTTTACCAGTCTCCTTTAATTCTCCTCTTATCCTTATCCTCCCTTTCCTTAAACTTTTCCGTGGACAGTTCGACTTGGACGAAGTCGAAAGTTTCCTCAAGGCGTCCACGTCGAACGCAGACGAACTTTTTCGTCTCATCTGTGCATGGGGGGAGGACAAGAAGAAATGCTTGAAGAGAAATGGGGGACTGCTTGCAGCTTTCACGCGTCTCATTGGCTGCATCGAAGTCGCCGATTTGTCCCAATAGGCTGTCGATGAGTTTAAAAGTGGATTGTCAAATTTTCGACAGAATGTTGACTGCGCGTGAGTCCTAAGCGGTCCCAATTGTTTTATTGGGCATCTGGACGCGCAACATCTTCTTGCCTTTTAGAAAATACTTTTTGGACGTCACAAAGACGAAGAAACGTCTTCTCGTCTACGGCGAGGCGAAAGGCGGCGACGGTAAAACCGATTGTCTCATGACTTTGCCACAGTTTGAGCAAGACGGGCAAATGGAAGTTCGTTTTCCGTGTCTCTGGTATCGCAGCATCGCCAGTCTCAATGGTGAGTCGTCTGTCGCGACCTTCTCGTTTTGTCTAGCCAGCAAGAAAAGTCACATCGCCGTGCTTTTGGTCTTTCAGGCAACGTCTATTGCATTGGTGGAGAATCGTGTAGCAATTACGATGTCTTCCCGACAGTCACGGTGATCGATGGCCGGACGGGAAGCGTCACGCAGGCGCCGCCACTCAAGACCCCTCGCCGTTCTGCAGCTGTTGCCGCGTCCGTCAACGAACTATTTGTCTGTGGTGGATGGGGAGGAGACGGGGTTGGTCGTCTGTCGAGCTGCGAGCGCTTGGTGGAAGGAAGGTTAGTTGTTTGTGGCCGTCGCGTCGTTGTTGCTGTTTCTTGTCCGTTTTATCGTTCTCTATATTTTTGCCCACAGTCCGTCCTGGCGACCGCTGACGCCACTCAAGACAGCACGCAACTGTGCAGCTGCGATTGTCTTGTCTGGAGACGACACCTTTCTGCCCAACGCACAACATCTCCTCTTGACTGGGGGGTACGGTGGCCTGTCCGACGTGTCGCTGCTGAGTCTTGGGGGGACGGAGATGCGCAACGGTGGGTTGACGGAATGGCACTCTTCGCTGGGCGCATTTTCGTTGTGGCAGGTTACGAGTGCGACTCTGTGGAAATGCTGACGCCCCCGCGCGCAGTCGGTGACCCCGGCCAGTGGACTGACCTCAACCCAATCGGTCGGCATTCCTCAACCCTCTGGTGGGTTCGTCTCGCAGTCCACCAGAATCGTCAGCTCGCTTTCGGTATGTCCAAGTCGTGGTGATGGAAATTATTGCTATTTTTTTCATCTTAAAGACTCAATTCCTTCTTATTCACATTAAAGAATATCGTGAAGATGGCGGCAATGGCAACTCACAAATCGAGGAATTCGTCGCCGACACAACCGACCAAACGGGCAACGAAGAGGTGAGATTTGTTCATGTTTCATTCGCCTTCCTTGTTGTTTGACACTTGACGCCTTGGCGTTGCCATGGCAACCGTGGTGTTTTTACTGACTGCCTTTTTCTGCTTAAATCTTGTCAACACGCAGACAAAGATTCTACCCCTTTAATGTTCCTTTTTTTACTTATTTGCAGTTTGATTTGAAGCGATTCACGTGGCGCGTCATTGCCGGTTGTCCGGAGGCTCTAAAGGACATCACAGGAGTCGTCGTCGTTGACATTCCCAAATGATCCCGCATTGTTTATTTTATCAAATTAATTGTCAATCAATTTTTTGATATGATATCGGAAATTCGAAAGCTTTTTCTTTGATTTACGTATTAAAAACGAACAAACTGTTGGTCACATAAGTGACTGCAAGCGAATTTAAACCTAATTCGGCTGCAATAAAGGCTCGCGTGGGAAGGGGGAATACGGAAATAGAACAGGAAAAACAATGGCTACCATCGATGAATAAATGCATGCTACTGAATAATCACGAGTTAACAGAGTTCTACACAAATATCCAGGCAATGCTAATTGTAATTGAGGTCAAATTGTTATTCCATTGAGACCAGGGTTACAATGTGGGCGGATAGTTGTTATGTCGTGTTTGTCCGAAGGTCTTTTGTTCATTCTTGTAACCTATAGGAAACCTATACTATTTTATTCTGAGACGTTGCAATGATCCAAAATTGAACACAATTTTATCAAGACATGTATTGTGTTGCTCTCCTGTTACCGTTAATGTTGAAAAGGTAATCAGATTTTATCTTGTACAATCATTAGTTGATTATTAATCGTTTTATTAAACGGATATTTACGCGTTGCATAAACAGTTTACAGCTTCAACGTGCCAATATACTGTTTCGTTTCTTCTTAAATCAAACGATCATAATTGAACATAAACAAGTGAAATCGTTTCTACCCTGATGTTTTTACAAAGACCATTTACATGGGTAAACATAGCTTTGTAAAAGTTAATAGACCAGCGTTCAAAATACTCAGACAAATAGGAGACTTTAACAAAGGCTATGTGGGAAAAGGCATTATTTAACTATCTCAGATAACTGTATGGGCGGTTATTTTTATTAATTCATACGTATCCCTTCAGACTTTAAACACGTGCGACAAGAAATGTCAATTTTCGTTAGATATATTTCAGTTAGTAAATACATAATGGACAGAAAATCGTTTACAATTCGTTGTTTTTAGCTAATATTGGCATTGCTCACAATTATGTCAATTAAATGACTTGTGGAAGCGATCAGTCTGTTTACTAATTTTTGCATTCCGCTTTGGCTGTTGATTTTTTTCCTGAGAGAAAACAACAAAGACAAAAACACGTCTTCTTTATCGGTATCACTGTAGACGAAAAGTCTCCTATTTTAATTACAAATAATCTCTTCTTAAATCTTCCAATAAAATTCCAATCGTTTTGTAGTAGTTGGTATTTAGTCTAGAATATTGGGGTTTTGTTTTAATGATACAAGACGGCTATCGAAACTGGGACTTTTGCAACCCTCGTGCCGCGAACATGTATCTGCTATATTTTCCTGCATTAAACTTTAGATTATGCCACAATTGTCATTAAAGATGACGATAAAACCCCGTCAAAGTTGGACCAACTCTGCGAAGTCGTTTCCCAACTGGCATTTTCAGTGTCGAACGAGAGCCGACGCCTCCAACCGCGGTTGATTCCCCAAACGATTCTGTTACAATTCGATCCTTTGCCTTCCAAGATGTTCCCCTATCTGCCAGTTATGACGTTCCTCTATCGCCTGTAATAAACGCGACATTGCACAATCACATCCATGGAATATCAAAGCAGCACAAGACACACGCTGCGAAGTATCGTCTATCGTTTCACCTTAAAATGTCTTCATAAATCTTATCTTTAGAATCAATCTAATGAGTCTTTTACCCTTGAAGGTTGATTCTCATAAAGGAATCATGTCGACGAAGTTTGATCAAATAAGACATTGAATCGAGATTGCTGAAAGACGTGCATGTAATGTCCCAGTGGGTTTGAGATCTAGGAAAATGGGATTAGTTAATAGTAACCTTTATTCCACAAGAAGATTTCCCCAAACGTCAGTAAACTCCATCAAAAAGGCGACTTTAATGGGTGCGTTACCTTTACTTATGAAGGAAGATTGATTGTGGTTATGTCTTGCGTTACATAATAATTTAATTGTAGTGGATGTATTTAGGGCACGAGGACCACAACTTTCAGCAGTTAAAACAGGCAGTATAACAAGTATTAGATGTGAACATTGTCATTTAGTTCCTCTTTCACCTGCTCTGTTGAAACTTAAAACCGAATTGCGATATGCCGCCGTTCTAATTGGTATTGAACGGTATAGTCTACGCATTGGTAGAAGAAATTTATATTCAGATAAACTAGAATAGAGGGGGTCGGAGAAGTCAGTTAAAATACCAGCAGCGATAAGAAAGTGCAGTAGTTGTAGGCACAAAACCGCCGTTCTCATGTTTACGATCAACAGGCCAAAATTAATGTTGCAAGTCAACACCAATGCAGAACAGAAAACGCGTTCACACCGTCGATTGCCTGATCCTTAAATAGTTGATTCCTGTATACTGCATACGATAGTGAAAAAACAGAAAAAAAGCTGGCCACAAGAAGGCCTTTATTTACAGCCTATCAATTGCGTTCCGGCATTTCTTGAAGCGTGTGCCATTGTGCTATTGGGCGTCGCGGATTGGCCAGCATGTCTGACCAATGTCGTAAGGCGGCTCCGGTTGCGTTGCATCCAAGAACAATGCGACCAATAGGATCAGAGTATCCTACACGGTCGTAGTCAACAACGGTAACGATAAGGTTAACCTTCTAAAATCTCATAAAAATAAAATGAATATTATAGATAAAAGAAACACGATTCAATGTCAAAAGAACACTTTACTGACTACTTATATTACTCCGAAAAAGTCTACTCTGGCTGCCATTTCTTCGCAGTTCTCACGATCATTAGCAACCTGTACTTTAGCGTCAGTCTCGGCGATTTTGTCTCACATGAATGTGGTCGAATAGAACATCAAAGGAGAAGGATTCGTTGTAGTCGGGATTTAGGGTGTACTTCTTGATAGGTTTCTTCGTTTTCTTTATTCTTCGGCCTTGAAGCATCAAGGAGAGTTTTACGTAGGGATCTGAAGTTAGACAAAGCATCACCGATCACGAAACACGCATTGTCACGCAATGCACAATCCAAAGCATCACTCGTTTTTTCCCACACAAATGGCAGATTGTCTTCCTGACACAAACCAATTGGTCTTCCCGACTGGTAACCACACGTGTGAGAGCTTCTTTAATTAATCTTTGAAACAGAACCATTTCTCTTGAAAGTTGTGCCACCTACGGTCGAAATTAAAATACAGAAAATTTGAACGAAGCTCAGTCAGCATCGCGATCAAGATACGCACTGGTTAACGCCACTACGTTTCAAGTCTTTTTACAGTCATAATTTGTCAACTTAATCTCGTAAATACCCTTATCTTTTTTAAAACTTATGAAAACAATGAAAAATGATGCTGGTTTACGCGTGGTTAGAAAGTCTGTCGCTAAGCGTCGCACGGATACGCCTAGCAAAATAATCTCGCAAGCGTGTTGACAAATATTAATTCACCACGATACATCCGATTTCAAGAAGCTAGATCTACTTAATCTGCTAAAGGCAAGATTATATTTCATTTTGCACTGTTTTATTAGTGCTCTTTACATCACCGAAATACATCGAAGTTAACAATGACGAATTATTCCAGAGTAAGACAGAGCGTAGTGGCGTGCGCTTGTAATCTAGCAACCTGGAGGCCGGGTGGCGGAAACTGTCTCGCGCGCGTTATGGACATGGCCTTCTATGGCCGCCATTACCTCGTTGTTATTTCCTCCATTCTTAAAATGCTGAAAGTTCTGGTCTGTGTGACCTTAATAAAGCGTAAAGATTATTATTATTATAAAACGCATAGCCTCGGCGCCATTTTCAAAAGTCGGTTATCTTAGAGAGATAATTTTGATGTCACTTCGGTAAATGTCGTCGTTTCTGTTTCTTAGTTTTCCGATTTAGGAGAATTCGAGAAACCTCAAGCCGTATAAACAAACCCTTGTCAACCCCTGTGATATTCCTTTTATTGGCCTTTTGAACCCTTCGTAGGCTTTTTAAAATAATCTCGTTTTCTAGTGGCCTACTTATGCTCTCAATTCAAGAGATCATCGTTCAACGCCACTTCAATAGTTTTCACAAATCGCTGCCCGTATTCGAACTGACCCCTCACAATCCACTCTTTTCAAGTCAATTCAATCGTAAATATCTTCGACCAATCCGTAAGATATACCTTTCAATGCCCACAAGAAAGGCGGCATATCTTAATTCGGGTTTTCAATATTTGATTCACCAGAGCAGGTGAAGCAGGAAATGAAATACTTTTTCTAACCATGAATGCCATCGTGATTATTTAAGGTCTTCGTGACCTTAATGAAGCGCATATAATAATTATTATCTTATTATTAACATAACGTGCGAGCTTTAGTCTTTTGTAGAGAACGAGAAAGAGACAATGTGTTGGAATTAACGGAAATAGAAAATTGCAGAAGCTAGCTGACTTTTTCCCCAACAAGGGATGTTTCTTACAGAGACGTTGGATGGATGTACAAGATACGTTTGAATATTTATTTGCGTTTTTCAGGGTTATGTGTTGCCTTGTAAAAGGTGTTTTTCGTGTTATTTCATGCCTATTAGATTGCGGCAACTCACTACACGCCCACAGAAGGTTATGGAGTGTTTATAATTTGCCCGGAAGAGAAAGACAGACTATATAAATGATTTATTTAACCAGCAATCCATTTACTTTTCCTCAAAATGCTATAACAAATCGATCTGCGTTGCCAATTAGTATGATCCGTTTTTTAACCCTTCAATTAAGTTCTGTAGCCAAACGAACCTAAAGAAAGCAAGAAAATGAAGCTATTCGAGTCAAACTCCTTAATTATTTATGCGTTCGCGTTCTGTTTTCACCGAATTTGGAACAATTAGGACAACCACTCAATAGAGGAGTAAAGATAATCGAGAAAGGTTATTTACGAAGACAATCAAAAGAAAACGAAAGAATTATCTTTGGAAACTTGTTAAATACACGAATCATGTGCAATTTGATTGAATTTAATCTCCTCTAAAACAATCATCGAGAATCCGAGACTTCGTGAGAGAGTAAGTCTTACTGCTATGTTGCACAACCTTCTTCACAAAAACCTATCCTATTTGCAACCTTAAAGTCAGATTGAATGCAATACGATAACCGAACGATGCTGTGCTGTGGATAGCAGCGTTGGCACCGCATTTTCCACGAAATTGGTTAGATTGTCGAAAAAATCGTCATTAAATAAATGAAATCCCGCACATCTCCTTAACTTATTTAAAACAAAGATAAGAGCAGCAACCAAGGAATAGGACAAGTCACTTAAACCAGTCGGCCATGCATTTTTAGTGTATCTCCACTGGCAGTATTCTTAAATACTTCTGTGCTTCCCACAGAAAAGCAGGCGGAAGAGTGTTGTTGATTCCTGACTGTTGCAGTCTGGTGTGAAAACCAACACAATTTGATCGGTTGTTGTATTCTCGTTGTTTCATTGAAAAAAACGCACGCACAAAGACCACGAGAAAGATACGCAGATGTATGCAGCGACAAGTCCGTCCTCGCCTTCAAGATAATGTTAGTTTCGGTAAGACCAACACACACCCCCGGCGGGGTTTGAGACCCAAGTTGTTAGTAAACTACCACTGTCAATAGGAAATACACCCTTAGAATATTCTAGGGAATACTCATTGCAACCTACATGTTGCAGGTTTGTCAACTATTTAACTGACATCCTTCAATCTTTCTAAAAGCTTTCAAATAATGCTGTTGACGGAAGTTGTTGATGCCAAACAGGCTCAAGCAAGTAGCCAACAAGCACATCTCAAGTTTTCCGGGAAGCTTGCTGAGGCGGCCTAGTTTAAGTGCGTCCTCTTCTTCACTCTCCTCTCCATCCTCGTCCTCTATCGAAGTACCAAGCATCCCCCATTATCATGTTCTCAGTTAGACCACTTTCTAGGGTTCATTTATTAATGCCAATGGAACAACGGCGTGGAACAATAAGGAGAGATGTGTTGGACACGCCACTACGTGTTGATTAGGAGTCTGCAGTTGTTGCCTGTTGCCAAGTCAACTGGCGACTCTAGCTGGGATATTGCTGTGACCTCACCCATGCAAGTTCAGAACTTCATTCAACACTTTAACCCTGGATTCGTAGAAGCGGCATGGGGTTTCAGACTCATTGTGACGCAACCTGTAAATTATTCCCGCGAATCAGCACTCAAAGACGTCGGTTTTATTTGCAAATCAGGAAGATGTCTTGTTTTCTCTACTCTAGTTTTCAACGCCTCCGGTACCAACCTCTTCGACTTTCCATCGGACCAAGACGCCGTCCGCAAATCTGGTTGATGTCGGCCGCCTCTCCCCAGACGCTGCCGCCGAAACCTCTTTCGACGTAAAGCAAACAGCTATCTTGGGGGACCTACACAGCCTCCTCGGGGGTCGCCTACCAGGCCGCCTCAACCGAAGTGCAATTGTTTGCGAGGCTGCTGCTGCATCGGGTCGACTGGCCGTGTTTGGCGACTTTAACTGCCTGGATTTCATGCACCTGAAAAAAAGGTGAGTTTTGAACAAACCACAACCACCACCTTTGCTGCAGCTCTCCTTTCAGCTTAAAGCTGCTTTCTAGGGCGAAATAACATTTCACCCAACACAAATCGATCAATTATTGAACAGCAGTTAAACTAACTCGAATGTCTGACCACTTGGCATGCCGAAACGCACCTCCCATTTAAGGAAAGCACGCAATTTTGCGTGTCTCTTTCTCGTCTGTCTGTTGTTACAAAATGGCGTTGATCGAGCTTGGTTGTTGTTCAGGCGTTGTTTGGTCCATTGAACCGTTTCCTTGGATACTTACAATCGACTCTAGTTGCTCTTTGTGACTCAAACAATGCAGTCTATTAGTGTTCATTTCTCCCAATTACGCATTCCTTGACTGTTGAAATTAGGTCTGTTGCTGGATCTCTAGTTGACGCTGATTGGCAAGATGCTGATAACGAGAACCATGGCGTTGTCTCTCGCCTTTCGTTTACTAACCTCAAAGGTCTTCCAGCTTATAGGCCCTGATTGATATATAAGTTGTCCAATTTCGAATCCCCATTGCTTAAATCTTAAAGTTGAATTTCTACATGGCCTTGAATGTTTCCGCAAATAAACCTATCTTTAGTTCAATGCCCACTGAATCGCCGAGATTCCTAAGAACCGTTGCGGTAAAAAGAAAATGCGTTCGTGAACCTTTTTATAAAGATTATTGATTCGCCAGACGTTGTGACGCTCAAAAAGTCACTGCCAGCGAGAGAATGTGAAAAAAATGCGGAAAAAGGCGCTTTAATTAGGGCTTACAATCTTACCAAGGGGGGAATATTATATCGTTTGCATGTTGAAATGTGTTGTTGGATATCCCCGCTGTGCCTTTATTCGAGATCCCCGGAGTCCATAGATTTCTCAACCTGTTTTGCCTTCTCATTTATTCCCCTTGATTCCTCTTATTGTGCTTTCCTCTTCTTCTTCAACGAGTTCGGTTCAGTGACAGAAGCTTAACAACTGCCACAAACTAGCCAGTTTTGTTTGTGTCCGATGTGCTGGTTTTGGTGGCCAATAAGGGCTGCTGCAGTTGGTTATTTCTCCCGTCTTCTTACTCGCAGCGACAAAGGTAGACTAAAGTGATGCTAATTGATTTTGTGCACCAATTAGGGCAATAGTAGAGGTTCCGGGTGTGTGTGTGTGTGTAGCGGTTTGAGGGGTTAAAACCCTTTTAAATGCCATCCAGCCGGTCACAACACTCTGGGATGCCCTTCGATTGACCCAGAATGTCTGGCTTCTTGCTGAAGGTCTCGTTGTCATTGAAGAAACCGTGCTAAGATAATCAAACGATAATTGAAAGTGATTTCACAGAAACACCAGTCGACGTGAATCGAGACAAGAACATTTTGTTCACTGTCAATAAATGATTGTGTATCATTGTAATAATTAACTAGGAAGCGCGAAGGGGAAAAAAGTTAAACAAAAGAGCCCTGGGATCAGATTGAATCTTGGACAACCTCGTTGATTTCCTGCTCGAGTAGGTTGAAATATAATTATCGCCGATATAATTTCTATGCGTCATACAGAACATTTTTCAAATAAGATTATTGATTGTGTACTTAAGTTGTTATAAGTAGAACGTAATTACCATACACAAGACGAGTTTACCGCTGGTGTTTGTAGTCATTTCCTCCTCATAAGGAGAACGAAGTGGAAGGAGTGTGTGATATTGTTTTATATTTATCCATCTCCTATCATTGAGCAACCCCTCTGACGATACCGGACTTGCTTTAGAGACTGATCGACTAGTTATGTCAGGAGAAATCAATATCATCGATATCCACCGGGTTTCGATATCGGTTTCTTCCGTCATTATGTACGCACTTATGTTAGATATAATCGATTGGGGAGCATTTCTGTTAAACCGTAGGAACCTCACAGCTAGAGAACCTGGTTTATTATCCAGATGAATTTGCGACGATAGGACAATGAAGCTTTTTTTAGCGACTCGGTGCAGAACTGCGTCTTACCCAGAAAAAGCAAGCACTACTATTACTAGCACCAATAGTAACCGACATGAGACAAAATACATACGTGCACAACAATTAAGGTTGGCAGTCTTTTTGGAAGTGGGATAAATGTATTTGTGGAAGTGTCTCTGTGTTTATTGTAAAAAAATGGGAATCACAAATTTGGGCCTCGGAGAAGGTCAGCGGGGGCGGCCGACGGCGAACATCGTCACGAATGAGACGGTGTATCAGTGACGTGTTGCGAGCACCTATGAGTATATTCGTTTAGTTCTGTCAAACATCAACAACAATAACAACACCACATCTCAATGGAGGGTTTCGACGGCGATATAGACAGCGGCTCTTTCGTTTTTGTTTAGGAATGGGGTTTTTTCTTGGCTTTTGAAGCAGAGATGATGGCGAGGGGGCTTGCGGGTCGCTAAAGATTTCTGAAGGTTGCAGTCTGGGTTGAAACCCAACACATTGTGATCGGTTGTATTATGCTCGTGGTTTCATTGAAACACACGCACGCACACACAAATACCCCAGGAAGGATACGACGATGAAAGCAGCGACACGGTTGGCATCGCTTTCGAGATAATGTTGGTTTCAGTAATACCAACATATACCCCCGACGAAGTTTGATTCCCAAGTTGTGAGGAAACTACAAGTATCAATTGGAAAGTCGTTGTTAGAATATTCTCGGGAATACTTATTGCAAACTTTCATGTTGCAGGTTTATCAACTAGTAGGTATATTAACTAGTAAGTTGAAAGCCTGTAATATGACAAATAACTGACAAACAATGCTCTTGATTATTGATTGGATTGCTGATCACATGTTGCGGATGGAACATATAAGATAGAAGCAGTTTTATACACAAAAAAATAATAAATCAAGTAAACAACGCGAATACGCGAAATCAGATAAACTATCGCAATCGACATGCAATTGAAGATGTTTTGAATAAAATGAGCATTTAAAATAATAAATTATCTCTACCATCATAAAATATTAACATATTAAGGTCATTTTTTTGGATAAAACTTTAGAAGTATAATAAGAGGAAAAGGTTTACAAATAAAAGAAAAAATATAACAAGCGAACTGGAAACTGAATTTCGGAAAATCAACGCGATATCGGTTTTTCAAAATAGTGTTGGCCTAGAGAAATACATTATTATGTTACAACAAACATATTATCTTTCGGTATCCCTGAAGAGAATATACCATTAAAATGTTAATAAATAACACATGGAAAATATTATATAAAACAAACCTTGGAAACGACTTGGCATACTTAAGAGTACGTTAAATTGATAAAGAATTTAAATAAATGTAATAAAACATGCTTTTATTTCATTTCGTCTTGACAAAAACATGAAATAATAACAAGCTCATTGTCAAAGTCTTGCTGTCATGACAGACTTAAATAGTTGCCTCGAACAGTGTTATACAACACATTAACGGTATCAGAGATCACCAGCCAGTTGACTAAGAAGGGACATGGCCATGATAAAATAAGGACTAACACATTTCACCGATTTTTGCTTCGGCATTCTCTATTCCTAAAAAATTATCTCACGCGCCATAAATAAAACCAGGGTTAGACCGTTTTGGTAGTAAGAGAACAATGAAGTTTCGGTTGCATTCTTATTATATCAATGGGAGTTACCGTGAAATTGGGATGTGGTGAATGTGTGAAAAGCGCGTTCATGGCGTCTCTTGGCGCTGATTGGTATTTTAGAATTGCGAGGCGCAAACACAACACGCTAACATTATG
This sequence comes from Proteocephalus fallax, assembly GCA_028672205.1. NCBI lineage: Eukaryota > Metazoa > Platyhelminthes > Cestoda > Proteocephalidea > Proteocephalidae > Proteocephalus > Proteocephalus fallax. The sequence continues at coordinate 119,174 of JAPUBX010000704.1, forward strand.
AATAAACGCATGGCCTGTTCAATGTGAGTTCTTTAAGAGCACACCCCATTGTGGGGTTTGACTTACCTCAGGAATCATCATTATCATTGGGTGGGGGAAAGCGTTTGCAGGAATGTGGGGTAAGCTGTTTTTTTATTTAAGGAGACGCGGAGCTTCCGAACTGGCAAAAACAACAAACCCAAGCTAGCTTGAAAAGAGTCAGTTGCAGGCTTCACCACAACGGAGTGCAATGCATAGCCGAGATATGTTTGATGCGCTGCCGTCGTAACCCCTTCCAATTCAAAAAATTAACAACCACTATGCATATCAATCGCAAAATTCAATTTCTCACAAATTATATATTCCCTCAGTACCTATTCGGAATGCTGTTGCCTCTCTCACAGCTGCTACTCCTAAGCCTCTTTTACTTTGGCTTCTTCTTGTAGTCAATTAAACAGAATAGGCAATTGTGTCTTGTTTATTTTAAGACAACACTTCAGCTTTATAGAAAAGTGTGTGTGTTGTTTTCTCAAGTGTAGGTATTCATGATGAATGCAGGACTGTAGCGATTAGAAAAAAAAGTCACTATGCAGTCTTCTTTGTGTTGGGAGACCCTAGTTTTGTTGCCAAACGGAACGATCTCAAGGCCAGTATTATGAGCGGCAAGCCAAAAGTGGGGTCGGTTAAAATGAAGGCTTTTTTTGTAGACGGCTTGTCATTTAACCCAACGTTTTTCGGCGGGCCTCTTTCTGAGAGCCAGCATGGATATGTGCGGTTCAACGAAAACCGATGTTCTGGCCAGTAGATCCTCCTATAATCCTCGTTCGCCCATGACGCCGGTTTCTCTATAGTTCTTTTGTTTTTCTGAAAGATTCACACACCAGTAAGTAGCAACATACCTTGTAACCCGTCTTTCTGCCAAATTCAGCTAGTTGGTGAAAGCGGCTTTAGTGGAATGCTAAGCGGAGACCACTGGAGACCTGGGGATATCGTCAAGCATGACAGATCCTGGAAAGAGCAGAAGTGCTTCTCCTTCCCGAAAACCCTATATTGTTTACTAAGGAAAGTAACGAATTCAACTTATGAATAAATGTTATAACCATACTCGGTGTCCCCGCGACACTTTTGTGGGAGACAACGAAAGATTCTGGACAGAAACCGAATTTCAGTTCCGATCGGGACTTCTGCGAAGTCACGCCATTACCCTCTGTTAGCCAGGAAAAGGGACCAGATACATGCTCGCTTGAAAACCACGACGCATAACGTTGCCGATCAACCGTAGACCTGGCGCTGGAATTCCTCTTGCAGGGTATAGGCTATCGACCGGTACGTATATCGGAACGGTCCCCTGGTGGTGATCATATTACACCGGAATTCGTGGGCGCGCCCAAGTTCGGCGGTAGAGAGCGCGAACATATCCCTATACTTATCGACGAGGGTCTGGACCTCTTCGCGGGCTTCTTTGATCTCGATGGGTTCGGAATTTACTCGGTTTTTAGGTTCGGCGTTCGTTTGGTTGAAACTGATTCGCCAAGTCTTAAAGTTTAAAAAAGAAGGCTTCTCTTTCGATGTTGTCTAGCCCTAGAATTAAGTCGACATTTAGGTTTGGCGTCACTACAAAATCCCACGTGAACCGCCCTCTTTCATGCACGAAGTTAATCGTGGCGACTCCGGAACTCTTATGTGGAGCCCCGGTAAACCCTTGGAGGCTGATGCGGCTCGCGTGTCTGCTGCTGTGACAGAGATGTAGCATAGGGACAAGCTTGACCCCGAGTCAATAAGACCGTCTACTTCTTTGGCACCTATGCGTACTTTAACAACAATAAAATCGGCTGGTCTAGGACACGCGTAATAAACGGGTACGGGTAAGCGAGGTGACTTACGTGGTCTGGGTACCGATTTCCCTGGGCAGAAACGCTGGACGTGGCCGTTTTTGTTGCAAGTAAAGCATATCCGTTCCGCTGCTAGCGGTTGGTCTCTCCGGGGTCTGTCTTGGAGAAATCTAGGCATGGTTGACTCCATAATGCGGGGAATTTGGTACGCGGTTGTTGTCGTGGACTTCTGGGTGGCGTTGGGGTGCGCATCGAATATGTCTTGGTGTACGTTGTTACAATTCCGTAAGGTAAATGGGGGGGGGCACGGGGAGACGTGAGCGAAACCGGGGAGGAGTTTTTCGAGGACTGTTAACACTGTCGCGTAATCTCGTATTACGCCGTGTTTCATCAGCTTCCGGACATGTGCTTGGGCCCGGACGACAAATAGGACGGGAGGCTCGTTTCCCCTCTGTCTTAAGGATATGCACTCGGCGAAACTGCTTATCTTCTTCCGATCCGTTGAACCAACGAAAACTCGCACGCCGTCCTACTGGAGGAGTAGTGCGTTGTCCATCCTGCTCGAGATGGCTGCCTTCAGTTGCGCTTCTCCGTAGCGCCGAATGTTTTCTTCAGTTACGAGTCTGGGAAGTTCGCTTTTTACGTTGTCGACGGTGAGGGTTGCGGCCGCCAGATTTGGACCCTCTAAAGAGGTAAAGTTTTTCTCACCAACGCTGTCACCAGTGTCCAATAATAATAAAAAACAATAATAATAAAACAGAATTCCATTATTCTAGACTAAAAACCAACTACTACAAAACGATTGAAATTTTATTGGAAGTTTAAACAATACATTATTTCTAATTAAATAGGAAGATATTTCGTCTACAATACTATCAAGAAATTTCACGGCAGGCAATACAATCTTCACTACAAACCTACTCGCTTGCGTTCACTTTCCTGACACGTAACGATGTTCGTGGTCTTTTTACGACACCAAGCGATTAAGAGCTTATTTAAGTATGTTCTAGTGTGTGCGATTAATACATACAGTTCGCCATGTGAAAACCAGTGTTCTATTTAAGTTGAATCGCCAAATAAGGAGATACTTTCTGAACTATAGAAACGCTTATCAACTTCTAATATTGTTAAGAAGATTTATAACGATAAACCACTTCATATCGATCTTTCTCGCTAGCGATTTGGTTATTTGACTTGATTAAATCGCCGAAATTTCTGTTAGATCGAAATTATTTAGCTTTAACTTTATATGTTCCCAAGGAAATCGCGACGCGGTTGCCGATTTTAATTTGAATTCTTCCACCAATGGAAATTTAAACATCTTATGTATCTATTTTCCATTCTAGAACCTGGAACATCCCCCACCGGTTCAACTAACTGTAATTTGACTCAACAGGTACATTTTAGTGTCAATTCTCTAATCCAGCTGTATTTTGCATCTTAATGTTGGTGGTTCCCTTTGCATTTTGCTTAACCATTATTTTATCTGTTTCTCTGAAAGCCTCTGTCGGTGCATCGGTCAGCTTGGTCTGCTTGTTTCTATCGCGAGGGTTCAGTTTGACGACAACCCATTTGCCCTTGACCGCCACGGTCACGGCACCTTCGTCTCTGCCATCATCGCAGCCTTGCCAGGCATCTTCGGGAACTGCCATCCACCGGGTTGGGCTCCTCGCACTCAGCTCTACATCTTCAAAGTCTTTACGGACCCTCTGGTCTCCATGACTTCGTGGTTTCTGGATGCCTTCAACTAAGCAATCTCGTGACGCCTGAACGTCATCAACTTGAGCTTCGACGGGCCCGCTTGTATCGACCAACAATTGTTTCATAAGGTTAGACCTGTTTTCCGCGTCTGACTTTTTCCGACCTTGATGTTTCGATTAATTTCCGCTGTTCACAAGCAGTTGTTTTATTCAAGTCACGTAGGCTAGCCAAATGAAGGCTTACTTTTATTTCCAAAATATGTTTTCTAATAGCAATTCAATCACGCTCAGCTTACACACATGACAACGCGTGTAGATTAGGTGTTTTTGGTTGAAGCCGGACTTCACTTAAAAGTAGGATGTTCCTTTTCACAGGATTTTGCGCCACTTCTTGTCAGCGCTGCAGCCATATTTTTAATTCCCCGAATTTTGTCTTTGGTTATCTTGTGCAATTTTGAAGTACACGGTTTTCTCATCTTTGAAAACTAAAAGCAGCTGATCGTGCTGACAGGACAGGTGTGAATTATAGATGACGCCTTTATTTGTTAGAGATAAACCACGATCTTCCTCAAGCATAATCTTGTGTAATCGATGATCACTATTATCTATTCGAACCTGTTAAAACCTTTTAAAAAACGGATATTTGATGCCATCTTCGATTTTATTGTTGGTCAATTCAGGTGAATGAACGTTCGGTTAACAGAATCCTCCTCGTTTCTGCTTTAGGAAATGAGGTCCCAGTAACCCAGCAGACCAACGTGACGTTCTCGGTGTGGGGGGGATGAAATGGCCTCCTTCTCTTCGCGTTGCCCTACCGTCCTGGTAACCATCGGCCAATTATATTTCTACTTATCTATTGTCAGTAGAAACTTATGTTTAGCATTTTTTATAGGAAAAAAGAAGATCGTTTTGGACGTTTGAGCCGGACATTATTACCTGAACCCAGAAAATCATCACCACAAGCCTTCAAAGAAAGGACCAGTGTAGCTTCTCCGAACGTTACGGGTTTCCTAAGCACTGCTTATAAGGTTATTGTAAGACTGTGTAAAAGTTTATTTTAATCCTAGACATTTTCATGCCAGGATATTAAGAGGCGAACACATTTTGAAAAAACACACACATAATGTTGAAGATTTATTTTGAAGCGACTAATGATGTGGCCGATGGTTAAGTGGCAATGAGTTCCGCTGTTTTCGTGAGTGACTGGTTGTGACTCCGGCGAGTGCCTTGCTTATTTATCTGGCCAGTTAACGACCAATTATTGACTGTTTCTGCTGTTTTGCTACACTCGAACGAGGGAAAATTAAATGGTCACGCATAGCGTAGACCCTTTGTTACTGTAATAGGAGGCCCACACAGCTGTTGATACGCATTCCTTGCGCTGAAGACTCGTAGTTGAACCTTTACCTCCTTCGCTTGTCCATTCGGGAGCATTGTAGACCCCATGTATTTGAAGGCTCCGACGTAGAGATAGTTTTGAATCATCTTCTGTTCCGCATAGACATACTGCTCTGTCGTATGGCAGAAGTTTTTAAGATCTTGAAGTAGAGCTCGCTTGCTTAGTTTGGCAAGAAAAGGCTTTTGTCGGAGGATTGAGGGACTGCTGCATGGGTGTCCCGGATTGTAGAGCGCGACCTGACGTCATCGGTTCGAGCTGTTCATTATCCAACGCCGAGGGAGATTCAGGCGCCACTTTGTGTTCTGGCGTTGTCGAAAGGTTGCTGGCGAAGCCCAGTTTGTATGTTGTAGTCGCCAGCCAGTCCTCGTTCAGCCGCGAATCTTTGTCAGACCCCACGATTAAATGCTCCACTTTATCTGTTTGCATGTTTTATGAGACAATACATCGATACAATGATTCCGCTCACCATTCTGCCCTTCGTCCATTTAGATAATTCAACGAATACAGCGCAGGCGAGCTTGTGGCCAAGTAATCGGTATTTGACGGATTGCCCCTACTTTTCACAGCCGTACTGCAGCCAACCACTCTTGTCCACCGCACTGACAGTCGTCCATTGATGTGAGCTTCATTTTTCCATAATAATAATATTGATTGCTTTAATTCACTCATTATTAAACGTTGGGCTTTAAGATCAGCAAATTAACCCTTTCAACGAATATAAAGTTTGGCAAACGCGCCATAGTGTCCCTTGGAACCACAACTCGCGCCGAGGTTGCTTTAATCTCAGGAGCGCTCCCGTGTCGCTGTTGGTTCCATGCCAATGTGGTGTGGTACGCGTCATTATGGAGAGCTTTGATTGGCCAACCCAACACCCCGCTCGTGAGCTCATTGGCGTGGTTCGCCTTATTCTGTTTTCTGTTGAGGGCAGCGGCGATGGCGGTTTGCAGCGATCAGCGGTTTGCATCTAAACTCTGTTGGTTCGAGTGACGCTGGAGAGGTTGCCTTGTCTCGCGAGGGGTCTGTTGTGAAGGTCAATGGAAAGAAACCACGTCCATCCGGTGTAGTCGCTCTAACCCCGACAGACTGACAGAGAGTCAGACAACCCCATCAGGTTGAAAGGAAAACGATTATGTGGGTCGCTGTCTTAACGTGGAACAGCTTAATAAACGAATATGCAAGCGGCAACCTTCTAGTTAATTCTTTACAAATCAACAAATTGGATGAGGATAAAACAGGCCTTTCTAGGCTCTTCTGCTCTGTAAATATCGAACCACAAGGTTCTAAAAAAAGGTCATTATTACAATTTGCGAAAGAACGCTTAATCTTTTGTATTTTTGGTGCAAGATGACCAAATTAAAGTCGGCACTTATAGGCCAAACACACGAAGTTGATTTTGGTTGCCGTTTTGTGTCGTCATTTTAGAGGGAGAAATTGCTCATTAAAGCCAAAGATGAATGTTTCAGTGGGAATGTTGGAATACACTTTTTCGGCAGCAAACGTTCATTTTTCCGAGGTTTTTTCCTCTACGTTGCCCAATGTATGTCTTATTGCCCAGTTTCGATGAATAGCGGCGTTCAATTTAGTCTTCCTGGGTATTCCAAGGCGACTTGTGATCCAAAATGATGATAGTTTTTCCCGAAAACAAATATTCTAGTTGAGTTAAGTCCTCACTGCCAGCACGCCGCTTGGTTTATTAATGAGCTGCGCTCTTCGCCTTTTTCTTGGGCAGAATGTTCTAGAAATCAGCCTTGTTGAATTGTTTCCGAGTAAGCAATGCTCTGTTTGACGCAAACGCGTTTTTCCTGAGCCGCGCGCAATCAAAACGATGATGCATTACGGTGTGGTTTGCTTAGAGACCCTTGTTCGACTCCCACGTCAGTCGACCTCGGACGGCACTCTACGGGTTTATCCTTCAATAGAATAGGAAGAAGTAGCCGTGCTCATTTGGATCCGTGGGTATTGCATGTTCGTTTGTATCGGCACATCTGTTACCCTAGGCTTCACCACAGCGGCACACTTTCGATCCGTCGATATAAGTGGCATAAATATGCCTGGGATGTGTAAGTTGCCGGGTAGCTATTTGCAAAGACCATTCCTAATAAATTCTACTACGAAAAGGGTATCGTTATTTTGGCTTTTCCGCTATAAGTAAACCTTGTTTTGGACTTTTTCGCATTGTCAGCCGAATAGAACCAAATAAAGGGACTTTTTAAGGGTGTGGAAAGTGTGTTTTAAAATTGAATTGTTAGTTTGTCGAATTAGGTAGATTGAATTCGAAGAGGCAGGTTTCGTGAATGCGCTAGTCGTTTAGTTTGCGCCCAAAAAAACATTCGGTTTATGTTGCGATAAATGTTGTTACGTGTTTATTTATGTAAGGGAGAGGAGAGGGATTGCGTGTTGTTGGGGTCGTTGCGTCACCAGCTTCACCCGACTTTGATCAGGACGCGACTCTTTACCCATTTAGGCAGAGACAAACCAAACATTCCTATAAAATTATTGATAGTTTCTGGCAATACCGTTGGATGCATTTAACGCAGCGGTGACAGCCAGAAAGACTTATGCAAACAATGCTACAGGGTTTTGGAAATATTGGGTTCTTCTAAAGGAACAGGCGTAGTGCGGGAAATATTTGCATATATAGATGAAGACGGATACGTTATGGTGTTTTATGAAAGATATGTCGCGCTGGACGTATGTAATGCTCTTGCAGAACAAGTGTGTTTGTATTTTGATAGTGTCCGCTCTATGTGATTTAATCTTTGGTCCAAGCAACGACCATTATCCGATTGCTTAATTTTGATAGACTCAAAGGCCTTTAAATCAAATAACATCAACTTTATTTGATTAAACAATAACGCCTAAACCTGGTGTGATTGAAACCACCACTTCCCCAGAGCATTGTAGAAAGAAACAATACCGTTGAAGTATGTGAACTGAAGTTTTCAACTATAGAGAATCGTCCGATGATCATCCTAATTTGCTAAATAAGTGACGGAGTATATTTTAAGTCCTTTTATTTCGATCCAAGAGTCCAAGATGGAAATGGTTCCGGCTACATAAATAAATTTGCGATGAAAGCATGGAAAAAGACTATTCTGATGAAACTTCAATAAGTTGTTTCTATAAGTTTGAAACTCGTGTTGATGCAACCGAAGAACTCATTATGTATTTAGGTTGTTTAAAGATGGCGTAATTTTTACCTGGTGTCTAGAAACCATGACTTGTAAAGAAATGGAAAACTGGGTTTGCTATCTCATTTTTTTAGCGTAATATCAAACGATTTTGAGGAAAACAAATGGATTCCCTGGTTTGGATTTAAAGCAGCAAACCCTTAACAATTATGTGGAACCAGCTTCATTAATGTCGCAGAAGGATGCACGTGTTGTCGGTTAACCGAAAGGGGTTCGGCAAACTTGTCTCTCATTCCCTTCTTCGTATCTTGTGGATGCGGTCTTTATTTCTACGGTCGTTTTCGAGGCGTCTTGAGCAACCCGAGGCTTTATTGATGTCGCGGCAGTCGAAGGCAGCCGGTAATCTTGTTCTGTTTCCAATGATCCATAGCGTAGACCCTCTGTTACTCATTGGCGTCATCGTCGTCTCGAGTGGTGAACACAGCGCAGGCGAGCTTGTGACCAAGTAATCTGGATTTGACGGATTGCCCCTACTTTTGGCAGCCGTACTGCGGCCAACATTTCTTCTCCACCGCTCTGTTTGTCGTCTATTCATGTGAGCTTCTCTTTTTAATAATAATCATGATTGCTATTATTCACTCATTATTACAGAAAACGAAGACCAAAACGTTGGGCTTAAAGTTCAGCAAATTAACCCCTCCACGAATATAAAGTTTGGCAAACGCGCCATTGTGGCCGAAGTTTGGATTGGCCCCCTCTTGAGCTCATTTGTGCGGTTCGCCTTATTCGGACGTCTGCCTTTCGCTGCTTTCTGTAGAGGGCAGCGATTGCGATAAGCATCTCTACTCTGTTGGTTCTAGTGACATTGGGAAGGTTTCCGCGTTAACATTGGTTTGCAAGGTTTTCAAGAACAGTTCGTTCATATTTTGTTTCGTGGATGCTTTTGTTGCCTCGCGCTTCGGAGGTCCCCTTGAGCTCATTTGTGCGGTTCGCGGTCCGGAATCACGGAGGTGACGAGACCGTACAAGGTCACTCACTACTTGCAACTACGTTAAGTAGGCCGAAAGGGGGAAGGTTTACTGCGCCTAGTGATTCCGTACTCTAACTCACTATCTGCCACGGCGATGTTGGATCGACACTGTTTGCATTTGCTTGTCGGTGAGTCCGAGATGTTGTGTCGCGAATATGGAGAATGGGGAGGGTTTTGTTTGTCAAGGTCAAATACCGCGTATCAATTGTTGAATTGGGAAATTTTGTGTATTTCTTTAAGAAGCGAACAGCCCCACGTCATAAAAACTATACAACCAGTATTTATTGCAAACGGTGAAAGTAGCAGAGCAACTCTTGGCTGTCTAAGCTACAGGTCGGAGTCGTCCAGAAAACCTCTGTCAAACACAAATGCCGAATGTGTTGTTGTTAGCGCTGAAAGTGTTGGTCAATCTGGCCAATGACAGTGTTTCCGAACTTGTCCCCTCATACGGAGAAGCGGTCAGCTGTCAGCCTTTCTATAAAACTGTTTGATGCATGGCTGGTTCATCCGCGTTCTGTGCAACTCTGAGACCGCTCACAAGCCCATGTTGTCTTCCGTCGCAAACATTCAGGGGTTTTCGCTGCCGGGCCGTTAAACAACTAAACACGTTCGTTTTCGCCGTCAGAGCGGAAGTGGAGTGCTTGGGACTGCGAAGTGTTTATTGATTGGGTCGTGTAAAAGAGACTGAAATCCGAGCTGCCTGATCGAACCTCCATTCTCATCAGCGTGCGTTGACGTCGTTGCGATTCGCCACGTTCATGAAGCTGCCCAACGAATTCATAAAAAATCGGGTTGACTTTTGTTAGTGATGATAATGCGCGTGTCTACACACATGTTGCTTACATATCGAACAACAAGGTTCTAAAAAGGTTATTATAAAAATTGGCGAAAGCATCTTTAACCCCTTGTATGTTCGGGGCGAGATGACTAAATTAAAGTCGGCACTTATTTGCCCAACACACGAAGTTTATTTCGGTTGCCGTTTTGTGTCGCCATTTTACAGGTAGAAATTGCTCGTTTAAGCAAAGGATGAATTGAGTGGGAAATTTGAAAGAAACTTTTCCGGCTTTGCGATGTATCCTCTGAGTTACCAGATGTATGTCCTAGGGGCCCAGCTTCGATCAATAGCGGCGTTCGAATTTGGTCTGCCGAGGCGACCTGTGATCCAAATAAGGATATTTTTTTCCCGAAAACAAATCTTCTTGTTGAGTTCATTCATCACTGCCAGCACGCCGCTTGGTTAATTCATGAGCTGCGCTCTTCCCCTTGTTCTTGGGCAGAATTTTCTAGAAATAAGTTTTGATGACGGCGGCTTGACGGTGTGGTTTGCATAGAGACCCTTGTTCTGACAACAAATGGTTTCCCTATGCCCGATAGTAAGCAGCCTACCATTAAAAATTGTGAGGATTGCAGCATTGACGAGAGGATGAACCTGCTTCATTAATTTCGGGAAAGATGCGTTGTGATTACAGACAAATTCGTGTAGTTGGTAAACCCAAAGGGGTTCGGCAAACTTTTCCCTTATGCCCTAGTTCGTATCTTGTTGATGCGGTCTTTATTTGAAAGACTTACTCATCGAATTCCGCCGTTTAATTCCTCTCTCGTATAGGCCGAAATGCGTGTGTGTACTTAGTCGTCGTCGTTGCGATAATCATCGATACGCATCAAGTAATTTATTTGATTGACGATTTTTTCACTTTTTAACGAATTGGTTGTCTGTTCGAAATAAACGATGTTTATTTACGATAGTGTGAGATTCTGCTGCCCAACTTTAGCTTATTTCGCCTCACGAAGATTGCGGCCGTTTACATTTACAAGATAGATTAATTCAGATTCATGCTCTCAAAATGGAGGACTTGATGATAGGTTTTTAAGATGAAGTGTTTCTCAAAGCCTCTCTCGTGCCAAATCGAGTTAACTTGCGCGTTTAGCAATGCTCACGCACACACACGATGGTCATCAAGTAGGTTTCAACAATAACGTTGAATCACGCCTTCGTTCGTGCTGCTTGTTAACGATACCATTCAGCAAGCAAAGCCAACATCGATTTGGTTGAGAATAACAATAATGGCATCATTTTTAATTATGCTCTCCATTAATCACCCAGTTTTGACTAAAAACTCACAGCCACGTTAATAAATACACCAAGCGTGAGAGAATCGCAGATCTTTTAGTGCCCTTAATCACTGATTCATAAAAATAGCTTTGCTGTATGTTTTTTTCCAGCACACTAGTAAATAGTAAAAAGAAACCATAACTTAAGATGCCCGTGTTACGTAGATTGGTTTTTGTTTAACCTTGATCGATAAAATGTTTGCGATTGGGTAAAACTCCGTATTGATTAAAAAAACGACCACCATAAGATTTGTTTCGATTTATAATTCTAAATCCCGTTTTAAACAAATGAAAACTAAGTAAAACTTTGTAGACTATTAAAAGTAATGTTGTGCAATTTCAAAGGCTGGCTTAAAACAGTTGTCGATATTGGTTCAATATGTGTACCAAAGCATTTAAATGAAGAGAATTGTCCCAATTCGCTAAAAGGAATTACGAAGGTTAAATCGACGTTACCCTGTTCTTCTGTCGATGCATAATATTTGTCTATCAGGCGATTCAGTAATTGGGATAAACATGCCGTTTAATATCTCTGCAGCGGAAAATTTTAAAATGGGCATTTCTACGAATTAATCAAAGGAATTTCACATTAATCGGAATTAATGGTCTAATTCGCGTTTAAATCGAATTAACCGCTTTCGCCACCTGCAAATTACAAAGCGATTGATTTCATCCGATCGATAATTTACGCAGTTGCGAATTTGTGCACTCAACGCACCCAACAATCGGTTGAATCGTATAATTTCGCAAGATAATCTTTATTGTCAAATAGACGGTCGGAAAGGACAACAGTAAATTAAAATGTCTGCCGCTTGTCTTATTAATTTAAACCACGCCGCTTTGCACAGAAAAAATTTCATGAATTTAAGCTACGTTTCTCGTGAGACCGTCATAAACATTTCAGTTGCTATGATAACAGAATGATTTCTGTATATTTACACTTTTCGTTAACGTTTAAATGATATTAAATTCGAGCTTGAATATGCCAATTGACCTAATCAAAGAAACCGATTCAATCCAAATTCCCATTATAAACTTTGGAAGTTTTTTTTATTTGAAGGACGTTTGAGAAACACAAGTTAAACTACTTCTAAGCAGACTTATCACCAGAGCAGGTGAAGCAGGATATAAAAGACAATTTTCATAGTTAAGTAAATCAGGAAAGACGTTTGAGAAACTTAATAAGTGTAGCTGATAACCAGAAAAGGTGAAGCATGAAAAAAAAGACAATTTTCATATCGTATTCTTGTAATACTGGCTTGTTTTATGCTCAAAGTTGTGGTCATCGTTAACATAATAGAGCCAGTACAATTATTATTATTATCGCGTCTTTTATCTTATTTAATCTATGAAAATATTTTAGTATTGTTGCTAAACTGAATTTAACGTAAATTTGTCTGATTGAATCAACTTCGCAATTGTATCAGCAAACAATGCAGCATTTCCCGTAGCTGATTGGTTTTGAAGACTTGTACGGTCGCACTTGAACACCACGCACGCAAGCACGACTCAAAACCCCTCTAAACGCTATTAAATGCATCACATTTGGTAGGTCTAAACATTCAACGACTTCAAATGGCTTCTCCACAAACTATCCTGGACAACCTCAACAAACAAAGAAAAGGCGGGGGCCACTGCGACCTCAAGATCGAGGTGAGCCAATGAGTGCACAGTAAAACCTCTAATCTTCCCCAAAATGTATCGTTATGTTTAAACTAAAAACTTATGTGTGGTCGTGGAAGAGTGTTTTCAGAGTTGGTTTTTAAGTAACTACCGACAATTATTTATCGCGACAAAGGTCACCATGAAAGGCAGCTCTTGTCGAACAGTCGGTTCGGAAGGCTTTAATGATGAAGCCGATAAAAAATATTTTCCGTTATAACATTGAGACTTTTGAAAGGATCCGATTTAAGTTAATAAGCCCATTACAAACGTATAAAAAACGAGGAACGTCTTGGTTAAACACACTGGTACTCCTTTTACATGTTTCTACACCAACCTTCATCAATTGCATTAAAACAAGCGTGTTGAATAATTTTTTTAATGTTAGCCCTGGCAAACATTCATTGCAATGAATTGTAGTGCCAACATTACATGACCCACCCATTCCATGTGATATGTCGGAGCATTGTAGACAAAAAAAATGCGGTTTTGTGTGTCGAATTGAAGCTTTGATTTGTAAGAAAATTGATGCATAGTCGACGGCATTTATCGAAGACGGCATCCACATGATCACTTGATTATAACCGACTGTAAAAAATAACGCCGGGGAGTTTATATTTTGAGCTCGAAGCGAAATTATGGAGTGAACGTATTTCGGAAGTGTCAACATTGGCTGTCAGGTAAAATGTAATTTAGATGCATTTAACAAAAGACCATTCTCTGAAGACCACTCGAGTACCACAGTGACTGCCTGCCCGAGCTGTTGAGAATAATTATGCATCTTGCATGCATGGCATAAGGTCAAGTCATCCGCGTATTTTTTAAGTGTCACGTCGTTAGACGACCGAAGGCTCGATGTGTAGTAGTATAAGATGAAAGGAGATAGCACTGCGCCTTGTAGTACACCGCAGCTATTTGGCAAGGAGGTGGAAGCTTCATTTCGTAATCTAACATGTTGACGTCAATTAGAAAAATAGTTTTGAAGTCAATAAATCAGCCATCCTTCAACGCCATCTTCACATAGTTAAGAATGTATGCGGGAGCGTGAGATAGTGTTGAAAGCAGAAGAGAAGTCCAAGAAAACTCCCTTTACGGCTTTCGATCCGGCATAAAGTGGTGAGTGGAGTGTGTGCGATAACGTAGCAACGGTGTCCAGAGGGCTTCGATTTGATTTATAAGCAAACTGAGAGGGTCATCTGCAGCTTTGAGCGTGTCATCTAATTTAGAGAATAGCTGCTTCTCAATAACTTCAAACCACACGAATGAGTTTGCGATAGGTCTGTACGCAATTTTGGAGCGTGTGCTTTTTGAGAGTATTTGCTCCAAGTAAATTCATCTTTCGCCAGAACGACGATCCTACTATGATCCTCTCTGATATTTGTTTTCCAAAATATATACAGGGGTCTTTCCGAATAGACAAAACATTTTAAACTCGCGACTCAAGCATCGGTCTACGCCCACACACGATATTTATTAACTAGATTTGAACAAACGTTGAAAAACGCCTTCATTAGAGCTGCTTATTAACGACACGAATTCGAAAGCCAAGCTAACATTGATAAGGTGGAGCCTAACTATTACGTTATAACATTGAATCAGGCTTTCCGTGAACCACCCAGTTTTGACTACAAACTGAAAGCCAAGCGTTATTGCCCTTCAAAACATAAATTCTAAAAACAACCGATAAATTCGGTTAGCAGTGTTTCCAAGCTTGTATTTTCTACCCCCTTTCCGCGTTCATTAAATTAACTATCATTAATTTTTGCATTAGACGTTGTAAAGTGTTTAAATAAGATTACACTTGGAAGCCTTTTACTAGCATGTATGTGCAATCTCCCGACTGCCTGAGCTATTAAACTCTATTACGCATGAACTACAACCACATTTCATTTCGTCGTGGTGCCACAATCACGCAATGACCTTGAAACTAGGTGTGATGGCACCCACAAGTCAGATAAGAAGCAATACGGTTAAATTATGTAAACTAAAGTATTCAAACAAGAGTTATTGTCCGAAAATGCGATATTTTCGTAGCTTCTAATTCGCAAAGAAAACTGCCAGTCTCCTTTAATTCTCCTTAATTTCTTCTATGAAGGTTATCGTTGCAGTTGTTTGAAATCCATGCATAGGGAATCCCATTTTTATGTCAATTTTAAAGAATAATTTATTCAAATATTACAAGTAATTGTTAAAATAAATGTTATTTAATGCAATGGGATGAAGACGGCCTGTAAAATATATTTTCGGATCAGCAGCAGAAAATGGAAATTTTCCGAATTAATTAACACAATTTTACATCGAACAGTTCGACTTGGACGAGGTCGTAAGTTTCCTCAAGGCGTCCACGTCGAACGCAGACGAACTGTTTCGTCTCATCTGTGCATGGGGAGATGACCACGAAGAGAACTTGAAGAGAAATGGCGGGCTGCTTGCCGCGTTCACGCGTCTGATTGGCTGCATTGAAGTCGCGAATTTGTCCCAAAAAGCTGTCGATGAGTTCGAACGTGGATTCTCGCATTTCAGACTCAATACGGATTGTGGGTGAGTCCTTAGAAGTTCCAATTGTTTTATTTTACATCTTGACGCGCGACATCTTCTTGCCTTTCAGAAAACACTTTTTAGACGTCAGGAAGCCGAAGAAACGTCTTCTCGTCTACGGCAAAGCAAAAGGCGGCGACGATTGTGTCATGACTTTGCCGCAGTTCGAGCAAGACGGCCAAATCGACGTTCGTTTCCCGTGTCTCTGGTATTGCAGCGTTGCCAGTCTCAACGGTGAGTCGTCTGTCGCGACCTTTTCGTTTTGTCTCTCAAGCAAGAAAGGTCACATCGCCGTGCGTTTGGTCTTTCAGGCAATTTCTATTGCATTGGTGGAGTAACGCCCGGCCGATCGGATGCGTTGCCGACAGTCACAGTGATCGATGGCCGGACGGGACGCGTAACGCAGGCGCCACCACTCAAGACTCCTCGGCGTAATGCAGCTGTTGCCGCGTCTGTCAACGAACTATTTGTTTGTGGCGGATGGGGAGGAAGCAGAGATAGTGCTCTGTCGAGCTGCGAGCGCTGGGTTGAAGGAAGGTGAGTTATTTGTGGCCCTCGCGTTGTTGTTGTTGTTCTCAGTCACCGTCTTTTTCTTCTCTCTTTTCCCCACAGTCAATCCTGGCGACCGCTGACGCCACTCAAAACAGTACGCAACCAGGCAGCCGCGATTGTCTTGTCTGGAGACGACGCTTTTCTGCCCAACGCGCAGCATCTTCTCTTGACTGGGGGGTTCGGTGGCCTGTCCGACGTGTCGCTGCTGAGTCTTGGAAGGGACGGGGATGCGCCACGGTGGGTTGACTTGGCGCCGATGAACCACACACGTCACAACCACGGAATAGCTCTCTTCAATGGGCGCATTTTCGCTGTGGCCGGTAATTGCTGCGACTCTGTAGAGATGCTGACGCTCCCACGCGCAGTCGGTGACCCCGGCCAGTGGACTGACCTCAACCCAATCGGTCGGAATTCCTCAACCCTTGAGTGGGTTCGTCTCGCAGTCCACCAGAATCGGCTGCTCTCTTTCGGTATGTCGAAGTCGTTGTGATGGAATTTATTGCTATTTTTATCATCTTAAAGACTCAATTTCATTTTTATTCACATTAAAGAATTTCACTATGGCGATGGAAACTCACAAATCGAGGAATTCGTCGTCGACACAACCGGCCAAACGGGCTACGAGGAGGTGAGATTTTTTCATGTTTCATTCGCCTTCCTTGTTGTTGACATTGCAAGCGTGGTGTTTTTATTGACTGCCTTTTTCTGCTTTAATTTTGTCAACACGCAGACAAATATTCTCCCTTTATTGTTCCTTTTTTTGCTTCTTTGCAGGTTGATTTGAAGCGATTCACGTGGCGCCGCTTTGCCGGTTGTCCGGATGCTCTCTTGTCCATCCAAGGCGCCGTCGTCGTTGACATCCTTAAATAATCCCGATTGATTTTTTTATAAAATGTATTATCGATCAATTGTTTTCTTCGAGATATCGGCAATTCAAAAGCTTTTACTTTGATTAACGTATTTTAAAGGAACAAACTGTTGGTCACATTAGTGACTGCAAGCGAATAAAACCCTTATAAGGCTGCAACAAAGGCTCGCGTGGGATGGGGGGATACGGAAATAGAACAGGAAAAACAATGGCTACATTCGATGATTAAATACATGCTGCTGAATAATCACAAGTAAACAGAGTTCTTCACAAATATCCAGGCCATACTAATTGTAATTGAAGTAAATTGTTATTCTATTGAGACCAGGGTTACAATGTGGGCGGATAGTTGTTATGTCGTGTTTGTCCGAAGGTCTTTTGTTCATTCTTTGAGCCTATAGAAAACCTATAATATTTGATTCTGAGACGTTGCAATGATCCTTAATTGAACACATTTATAGTGTGGCTCTCCTGTTACCGTTTATATTAAAAGAAAGTAATCACATGTTCTCTTTCGAAATAATAAGTTGATTATTAATCAGTTTATTTAACGGATATTTACGGTTAAATGTAACGAAAGTTCCTAAAATCTTGCTATGCTGTCTTAATTGAAATTAAAAAGAAAAGGTTTTAGTTACGGAGTTTTTTTATTTTGCAAATAAGGAGGTTGCATCACTGCTTTTGAGCTAAAATAACGAGTTGATTAATTTTCTGCACCCCTTACCTCCTCTCTAATCCGATTCGCTGTTATGCCGCTAACAAATTCTACTTCGGTTGAAATGGATTTTGATTTAACCGAGATAGCTTCTTGCTATCGGACAAATAAACATCGTTTATATTATATTTCGATGAGCTTTGAAAAAAGCTTCGGAAAATGTAGAACAATCGCGATTTAAAATGAATGAAAGCGTGTCCGGGTAGTTTATTTCGAACGAAACCTCAACCAATAGAAGCTAGCCACGCGTTGCATATACAGTTTACAGCTTCCACGTACCAATATACTGTTTCGTTACTTCTTAAATCAAACGATCATTATTGAACATAATCTAGTGAAATCGTTTCTACCCTGATGTTTTTTTAAAAAGACCATTTACATGGGTAAAACAAGCTTTGTAAAAGTTAATAGACCAGCGTTCAAAATACTCAGACAAATAGGAGACTTTAACAAAGGCTATGTAGGGAACAGGCATTATTTAACAATCTCAGATAACTGTATAGGCCAGTGTTCCGCAAACTTTTTCACTCGCGACACACTTGGGATATCTGAAAAGTTACGCGAAACACCTTAAGTCGATTTTTTTTTCAACGTGTTTATTTCTAATGCGATGGGTGGGCTTGCTTTCGAGAGCAAATAAGATTCAAACGGGGACTCTCGCGACACACCTGGGCACACCAGTGTGTCGCGACACACAGTTAGCGGACCCCTGGTATAGGCGGTTATTTTTATGAATTTATACGTATCCATTCATACTTTTAACACATATTTTAGTTAGCAAATACATAATGGACAGAAAATCGTTTTCAATTCGTTGTTTTATGCTAATATTGGCATTGCTCACAATTATGTCAATTAAATGACTTGTAGAAGCGATCAGTCTGTTTACTTATTTTTGCATTCCACTTTGGCTGTAGTTTTTTTCCTGAGAGAAAATAACATAGACAAAAACACGTCTTCTTTATCGGTATCACTGTAGACGAAAAGTCTCCTATTTAATGACAAATCATTTCTTGCTTAATCTTCCAATAAAATTCCAATCATTTTGTAGTAGTTGGAATTTAGTATTGAATAATAGGGTTTTGTTTTAATTATAATAGAGCGCTATCGAAACTTGAACTTTTGCTACCCTCGTGCAGCAAACAGGTATCTGCCATATGTTCCTGCATTTTAGCTTAAGATTATGCCACAGCCGCAGGCTCGTAGTGTTAAAAAGATCCTGCCAAGAAGGGCCGTCTCGTCAAGAATGTCGAGAAGTGAATGTCGACAGTCTCCCTCCTCGACCGTCATTAAGGATAAAAACGATAAAACCCCGCCGAAGTTGGACCAACTCTGCGAAGTCGTTTCACAACTGGCAATGTCAGCACTTCGGAACGACGTACAGAACAAGGACCAGTCTTCCGTTATTCCTACCTTGGCTATCGAACCAGAGCCGACGCCTCTCACCGCTGTTAATTCCCCTCGACCTCGGCCAAACGATTCTTTTACAATTCGATCCTTTGCCTCCCAAGATGTTCCCCTATCTGCAACTTATGACCTTCCTCTATCGCCTGTAATAAACGCGACATTGCACAATCACATCCATGGAATATCAAAGCAGCACTAAAACAAACGCTGCGAAGTATCCTTTCTCGGCTCACCTTAAAAATTCTTAATAAATCTTTTTGTTTTAGAATCAATCTAATGAGTCTTTAACCCTTGAAGGTTCATTCTCATAAAGGAATCATGTCGACGAAGTCCGATCAAATTAGACATTGAATCGAGATTGCTGAAATACATGCATGAAATGTCCCAGTTGGTTTGAGATCTAAGAAAATTGGATTAGTAAATAGTAACATTTATTCCACCATAAATTTTTACCAAACGGCAGTTAGCTCCATTAATAAGGTGACTTAAATAGGTGCGTTACCTATACTTAAGAAGGAAGATTGATTGTGGTTATGTCGTGCGTTACATAATAATTTAATTGTAGTGGCTTTATTGAGGTCACGAAGACCAAAACTTTCAGCAGTTTAAAGAGGTAGTATAACAAGTATTCGATGTGCAAATTTTCGTTTAGTTACTGTTTCACCTGCTCTGTTAAAACTAAAAATCGGTACAAATAAGGAATGACCGAATTGCGATATGCCGCCGTTCTAATTGGTATTGAACGCTATAGTCTACGCATTGGTCGAAGCAATTTACATTTCGGTAAACTAGAATAAAGGGGGCTGAAGGGGTCAATTAAAATACAGCGATTAGAGACTGCAGTTGTTGTAGGCACAAAACCGCTTTTCTCATGTTTACGACAAACAGACAAAAAGGAATTTTGCAAGTCAACAGCAATGCGGAACAGAAAACGCGTTCACACCGTCGATTGCCTTATCCTTAAATTGTAGATGCCTGTATACTGCACACGAAAACGGATGCTTATCGCCATCTGGTCTTTCTGTTTTTGGTCCTTGTGACTGTAATATGCAATTCGCATTATAATTATTAGTGTTTACGGTTGCGTCTTCTGATGCAAGGAATCTGATCGGAAATTCTAGGTGACCATTTGTTCTTCAAATGAAATCTTCTAGGCTTCAGTTTTTAGGCTCAGCTATTGTCACCTTTTAAGTGTTTAAGAGGTGCGATTGGGGAAACACGTTGGTGGGTAATTCTAATGAAGATGAGGACCTTTCTTTTTCAAGAAAACTTTCGGTTACATATACATTGGCTAGTATTCTAGCATTTTTCTAACCGTCATGCGATTTGTTCTATATTTTGCTCAAGCCTTGGTGTGTTTGCAATTTTCGAATTTCATTGGTCTGTAGTGTACTGATTTCTTAACTTTTGTTTTAATCGATAAATTGACACACCTTCCGATTCGAACATACGAAGTGGTCGCTCGTTCTACCTATATTCGGTTGGGCCGTTGAGCAATTGGCGAGCATTTTAATTTTTTTTCGTCTCTAATCTCGTTTTTTTTCGGTAAACAAAAACAAATGAAATCCAACGAACAAATCGCCGCGGTGTCGATCGAAATTCCCCCAGTCTGGCTAGCTGATATGAAAGCATAGTTCACTGTAACCGAAGCACAATTCTCTTGTCTTGGCATCACCAAAGAGCTGACAAAATTCTAACATTTGGTAGGCGCTTTGACGCCTGAATTAGCAAGCCGCTTCTCTCACGCCACCACAACAACTGGCGAAACTCCGTATTTAACGCTTAGAGAAGCGATGCTTAGTGAAATGCGAAATTCTGATTTGGCAAATGTGGATTTCCTCCTCAACAATATTGAAATAGGGGATCGAAAACCTTCCGCTTTACTGCATCACCTTCAAAGCATTTGCAGTGACATGGGCTTGAATGATTGGTTTATCAAGGCTCTCT
Source organism: Proteocephalus fallax (assembly GCA_028672205.1). Classification (NCBI taxonomy): domain Eukaryota; kingdom Metazoa; phylum Platyhelminthes; class Cestoda; order Proteocephalidea; family Proteocephalidae; genus Proteocephalus; species Proteocephalus fallax. The sequence goes on from JAPUBX010000704.1 coordinate 140,049, forward strand.
TCATTAAAAAAACTTCCGCCAGCTATCCGGACGGTTGTCGCAATTGCAAAAGATGCCCCTCTAACGCAGCTTGCCAACCTGGCCGACAGGGTAGCTGAAGCCGACGCGCAACAAAGATAGATCGCTGCCTTTGCAAGACAACCAAGCCAAAAGAGGAAGAAGATCACAAAGCTAGCTTGGCACGAAGAAATGCAACGCCTAGTTCACCAAATGGAAACCAACTTACGCGCCGAATTACAAGGATATAACCGCCAACGGAGTCCCAATTCTTATTCACGAAATCCGTCACCTTCCCACAGAAGTAATCGCGCTCCCCTTAAAGACGCGGCTGACGGTTTTTGTTGGTACCACACGAACTTCGGGCCTAACGCACGACACTGTCGTTCTCTGTGCCGACGATCGGGAAAACGCCATCGCCAGAGAGTAATAGCGGCTGAATCATCTGACGCTCCCTCGAAAAGCCGCGTTCTCTTCATTCGGGACCCCAGCAATAATCTTTGTTTCATGCTGGATTCAGGCGCTAAAGTCAGCGCTATACCCGTTTTTAACTCCGACCGACAAACGTCATCCTCAACGCATTCTTTACAAGCAGTAAACTGTTCTCGAATTCCTACGTATGGAAGCCGCCGCCTTTCCCTGAACCTAGGTTTCAAGCACCCGCTGTCCTGGACATTTATAGTGGCGACTATTCCATCCCCGATAATCGGCGCTGATTTTCTCCACGCATTTAATTTGTATACCGATATCCGAGGACGATTCCTGGTGGAGGCCGGAACGAATGCACGTGTTACATGTAGCACATATTGCCCAATACTATCTCACCTCAAGCATTCAACAGACAAACCGATGTGCCCCTATCGCTCCCTCCTTTTACGATACCCCGACTTGGTGAAACCTCCAAAGCACGACGCTCCCGTTAAACACGATGTCGAACATTTATACGCACCCGAGGTCTACCACAATCTTGCCGTTACCGCAGACTAGCTCCCGAGAGAAGACGAATTGCCGAAAAGTAATTCGATAAAATGCTGGCTCTTGGCATTATTAGACCGTCCTCCAGCAGCTGGTCCTCTCCTCTCCACATGGTCGCGAAACAGACTCAATAGGGTTGGAGGCACTGTGGTGATTTCCGGGCCTAAAACACAGTAACTGAACACGACAATTACCCAATTCCCCATATCTAAGATTGCGTTGCTTCCCTTCACGGAAAACGTATTTTTTCAACCGTCGACCTTACGCGCGCCTATCACCAAATTCCCGTCGCTGCAGAAGAAATTCCCAAAACCGCCATCAAGACACCATTCGGGTTATTCGAGTTCTTACGCATGCCTTTTGGTTCGCGGATCGCCGCCTTAACATTCCGGCGTTTCCTCGATTCCTTTTTTCGCGGGCTAGATTATGTATTCGAATAAGTCGACGATATCGGCGTCTTAATCATAACGGCCTAGTTATCAACGATAGCAAATGTTGTTTCGGCTCGTAATCGGTTCAGTACCTCGGACACCAGATTTCTTCAAAATGATTTTTGCCCCTGCCCGAAAAGGTCAAGGCGGTCTCAAGTTGCCCAGTCCCTAAGACTCGCTGCCAGCTTCGTCGGTTTCTGGGAATGATTAATTTTTACCGCCGCTTCATACCCAAATGTGCATCTATCTCTTTGCCTTTGCATGCATTGACCGGTGGAGCCAACGGACCATTACACTTGACAGATGATCAACTGTCAGCCGTAGATTCTTTGAAACAGAAGCTGGCAAACTGTACCTTGCTTTTTCACCCGAACGCTAACGCTCGCTTATCTCTTATGGTAGACGCGTCGACCGTAGCTGCTGGTGCCATTTTACATCAAGAGGTCAGGGATCACCAACAACCACTGGCCTTTTTCTCGAAAGCTTTCTCGGCGACGGAGAGACGCTATAGTACTTTCGGACGCGAATTATTAGCAGTCTATGCAGCCATCCGCCACTTCAGACATTTGGCTGAGGCTTCAATTGTAACGGTTTTCACGGAACATTTACCACTTATTTCAGCTTCCCGTTCATCATCTGCAAAGTTCGCAGAGAGAGAAATACGGCAACTGGATTTCCTGTCGCAATTTAACATTGAATTCAAACACGTGAAGGGAGTCGACAACCCAGTCGCTGATTCTCTTTCGCGTATCACAATCAATGGTTTGACCAAAACGCCCCATATCGACTACGAGGCTTTAGCACAAGCACAACAAGAGGCACGAGTTGGTACTCATAATCGCCCATCCAGTTATAAAGTTTTCCCGTTGCCCAACACAGCTATCACGATTATATGCGACACCTCAAAGACTCATCCCCGACCTGTTGTTCCTCCATTTTTTCGACGTATTGTCTTCGATGCAATCCACTCCCTCGCTCATCTTGGTCCCAAGTTATCAGTGAAATTGATTGCTGGTCGCTTCACATGGCAAGGTCTCTCGGAGGACGTGAGAACATAGGGCCAAAGAATGCATCGCATATCAACGCTCCAAGGTGATCCGTCATAACAAGGCTTCAGTCAGTTCGTGTGACTTACCGGACGCTCGCTTCAGCCACGTGCACCTCGATCTTGTAGGACCCTGACCTTACTCAAAGGGCTCCCGTTTCCTGATGACATGCGTAGACTGTTTCACAAGATGGCCATTAGCGGTGCCAATACCTGACGCTACATCCGAGACCGTAATCAACGCGTTCCTTAACAATTGGGTTGCCGTGTTTGGAGTTCCGCGCTATATCACAACTGATCGCGGACAACAATTTGAGTCGATCGCGTTCTGCAAAATGTGCGAATTCCTTGGTTGCCTGAGATAACGCACGACAGCTAACCATCCAGCCACAAATGACATGGTCGAGAGGTGTCATCGACAGTTTAAAGCAGCCCTCAAAGCTAGAGATGACAGAAACAATTGGGTGGACAATCTTGCAATGACACTACTAAGCATCTGAGCGAGGATCAAACCTGACCTGCGAAGTAGCCCAGCCGAACTGGTATTCGGGACAACGTTAAGATTACCTGGAGAGTTTTTTTCCGCCGATTCCCCTGCCAATGAGTACGACGTTTACGATTTCTAGACAAGCATACGACTCTTTGCCAGAAATCTGCGCCCAATCGCTGCACGCCCATCTACACAACCTTCACATTTGGATCCGGCGCTAGAGAAGTGCTCCCATGTTTTCGTCCGCTGCGACCGCGTAAGACAGCCTCTCCAGCCTCCCTACGATGGCCCTTTTGAGGTCAGGAAACGTATAGCAAAAGTGTTTACAGTGCTGATAAACGGCGTAGAGGACACGATCAGCGTCGATCGTCTCAAAGCAGCCTTCGTGGAGGAAACGCCGGTGGGTTAAAATGTAACCCCGGTCCGTGCTCCGTCGAGTGACCCGGTGGCGACCATTATTTCTGACCGACGTGTAGGTCTCCCAACTATCTTAACACGCATCCCTATGCCTTCGACAACTCGTTCGGGACGCCGAGTACATTTCCCAACCCACCGTAGCACTTATATTTGTTAAGCCATTGCGTCGTGTCACGACTACATTTCTGAGCAGGGTGCCCTGTAGTGTACTGATTTCTTAACTTTTGTTTAAATCGATAAATTGACACACCTTCCGATTCGAACCTACGAAGTGGTCGTTCGTTCTACCTATATTCGGTTGAGCCGTTGAGATAAGAACAGATATATAATTGAACCCTTCAGGTCCCTGAACCCAAACCAATACGAATAGGTTCGTCGGCCTTGATGCTTGCAAATACATAGCTATGTTAACCACGATTTACGACAACAAGCATTTTCTGAGGTTGACGAAGCGAGAGGAAAGACTTCGATCAATTTTTCACCGTTATTTGCAATATGTTTGCGGCAACAGATCACGTTTTGACTTTGTTTTATTGTAGTATATAAAAATATTTAGTGACTTAAAGACCAATATAAATTGGTGGCGAAAGGCTAATATTCGAAGTAAATAATATTGTTTTATATTTACGCAAAATAGGAAAACGCACGCCATAACAGCTACATTAAAGTGAAGCCATTGCAGTCTGACCCACAAGCCAAGCATCATTCCTGCGACACGAGCCTGCATTTACCAAGCAAATACACAACACACCCGTGCACACACTGGAGCAATAAAAGACCCACAAGCTAGCTGGCAGTCCCGCAAGTGAAACTGTAGAAGCCGACCCTTTGAAAGACTGGCCACAGGCATGCCCATGGCCGCAGTGTGCGTTGATGATGTCGATGTTCAAAGCAGTCTGCGATTAACATAAATTCACACAGGTTGCTGCGCTCATCATCGACACACGAGCCAAGTGATCCACCGCATATAGTTGTACAGCGACCACCAATCCCCACCAAAGTGGAAGACACAGCAGTCTTTATAGACATACAATACACGGAACAGGCACCGAGGCACGGTAGCCATGTACAAATGCGCCAGCCACGCATCGCCACGCACAGATGATGCTTATTATGCACACCACCATACACGCAAACAACACGATTTTAAAATGCAGGCGTTGCCCTTAAAACTAACAACCTGCATTTTTCAAAGTGTATTATATCATTTTAACAATATAAAGGTTACTAAGCAGGATGCCTGCGCCTATCGCGGGGAGTCGTATCTTGACGTGTGTCATTCTTTGCGGTTGAAACCGTTAAATAGGTCGTCGGACAAGGTTTATTGTGCTCCCTG
>JAPUBX010000709.1:0-39823 GCA_028672205.1 Proteocephalus fallax
CATCGATTAGGTGAAGCCTTACAATAACGTTATCACAATGAATCATGCTTTCCGTGAAATACCCAATGTTGACTAAAAACTGACAGCCAAGCGTGAGAGAATCGCAGATCGAAGCAATACGCCTTATTTAGGTGGCCTTCAGGACTGATTTCATGATGGAAATTGTAAAACGAAGCGATACATTCACTTGCCAGTGTTGCCAAGCTTTGATTTTTGACACTTTTGCCGCGTTAACTGTCTTAACTGTATTAACTGTCATTAATTGTGGCATTGGACGTCGTAAAGTGTTTTAATTAAATTACACTTGCTAGACTATTACTAGCATGTCTGTGACATCTCCCGACTGCCTGAGCCATTGAACTCAATAACGTACTAACTTCACCAACATTTCATTACTTTGTTGTGCCACAATCACGCAATGACCTTTAAAATAGGTGTGATGTAACCCACAACGCCTTCAGACCATTGCAAATAATAAGCAATACGGTTTTATTGTGTTTACTAAAGCATTCAAACAAAGCGCAATCACGACGCCCTCTTTCGCAAGGAAAACTGCCAGTCGCCTTTAATAATTTTTAATTTCTTCTATGAAGGTTATCGTGGCAGTTGTTTGACATTGATGTAAAGGAAATCCCATTTTGATTCCTTTTAAACGAAGCACGATACGATTTACCCAACGCCAAAGATAATTGTTTTTTGCACCTCGATAAATTTATTCAAATCTTACAAAAAATTGTTTTATACTTGAAAGTGTAATCACATGCAATGGGATGAAAATAGCTTTTAAAATATTTCTCAGAAGCAGAAAATTGTAAAATGGACATTTCTGCGAATTAATTAACCAAATTTCACATCGAACAGAATTGACGGTCGAATTCGCGTTTGAATCGAAATAACATGTTTCGCCACCTGCAAATTACGAAGCGATCGATTTCATCAGACAGATAATTTACGCAGTTTGGAATTTGTGCACCGATCGATAATTTTGCCAGTTGCGAATTTAAAGTGTCGTGCAATTTGCGCACCCAAAGCCCCCCAACAATCTGTTCATTTGTGGTCGAAACGAGCCAATAGGCGCACGCGAAAATCTATCTCATCTCCCATAGGTCGATGGAGACCTCAAAAAACACTGTTTGGCAGTCACAAAGCTGAAGAAACGCCTTCTTATCTACGGCGAGGCGAAACGCGGCGACGATTGTGTCATGACTTTGCCGCAGTTCGACGAAGACGGGCGAATGGACGTTCGTTTCCCGCGTCTCTGGAATAGGAGCGTTGCAAGTCTCAACGGTGAGTCGTCTTTCGAGACGTTCTTGTTTTGTCTCTCAAGCAAGAAAATTCACATCGCCGTGCTTTTGGTCTTTCAGGAAACGTCTATTGCATTGGTGGAGCAACGCCCGGCCAAAGGGATGTGTTGCCGACAGTCACGGTGATCGATGGCCGGACGGGAGGCGTCACGCAGGCGCCACCACTCATTACCCCTCGCAAATGGGCAGCTGTTGCCGCGTCCGTCAACGAACTCTTTGTTTGTGGCGGATTGGGAATAAGCACTGGTGATCGTTATCTGTCGAGCTGCGAGCGCTGGGTGGAAGGAAGGTGAGTTGCTTGTGGCCGTCGCGTTGTTTTTGTTGTTCTCAGTCACCGTCGTCTCCTTCTCTTTTGCCCACAGTCCATCCTGGCAACCGCTGACGCCACTCAAGACAGCACACCACCAGGCAGCCGCGATTGTATTGTCTAGAGACGACCCCTTTCTGCTCAACGGAACGCATCTCCTCTTGACTGGCGGGTTCGGTGGCTGCAAACTGTCTGACGTGTCGCTGCTGAGTCTTGAAGGGGACGGAGATGCGCCACGGTGGGTTGACTTGGCGCCGATGAACCACACGCGTCGCAACCACGGAATAGCTCTCTTCGCTGGGCGCATTTTCGCTGTGGCCGGTAACCGCTGCGACTCTGTGGAGATGCTGACGCTCCCGCGCGCAGTCGGTGACCCCGGCCAGTGGACAGACCTCAACCCAATCAATCCAAATTCCTTAAACCTCTGGTCAGTTCGCCTCGCAGTCCACCAGAATCGTCTGCTCGCTTTCGGTATGTCCAAGACGTGATGGAAGTTATTGCTATTTTTATCATCTTAAAGACTCAATTCCTTCTTATTCACATTAAAGAATGTCGTTGTGGCGATGGCAACTCACAAATTGAGGAATTCGTCGCCGACACAACCGGCCAAACGGGCGACGACGAGGTGAGATTTTGTCATGTTTCATTCGCCTTTCATGCACTTCTTTGTTGTCTGATAACTGACTTATTTGCGTTGAAACCGTTGAAACTGAAGTTATTTTTCTGACAGTGTCTTTCAGCTTTAATCTTGTTCCTTTTGTGTTTCTTTGCAGGTTTATTTGAAGCGATTCACGTGGCGCCGCATTGCTGGTTTTCCGGATGCTCTCGAGAAAATCGAAGGCGTCGTCGTCGTTGAAATCCCCAAATAAGCCCGAATGATTTATTTTATAAAATGTATTGTTCAAACACATTCATTATCAATCAATTGCTTTCTTCAAAATATCGGCCATTTGAAAGCTTTTTCTTTGATTAACGGATTTTAAAGGAACCAACGGTTAGTCACATAAGTAACTGCATTCCAACATACAACCAACGGTGTTTGAAGACTTCAAGAAAAAATTTATATTTGTCTATGCAAACCAAAACATTTTGTTATTGACCGCATTCTTATTTTCCACAATGATCAACCAATCAAACAAACACTGGAATGTGATTTTCAAGATGTCTTCATCCATTGATGAAGATTACAGAAATCTAGAATAGTTTTTTTTCGTATCTTCAATAGATGGTACGTTTGTCGATCAAAAATCCACCAATAAGGTCCAGCTCGAAGATAGTCATCGCAGTAATTCAGATCAATTCCTGTTTCCGCCCAAACCAATCCAATTCCAGTGGTTACCTCTTACTGGAGGATACACCGGTTGCATGGGTGTTGTTGCCATGAAGTTCGGGTTAAACACCCGTGATTGTTGCTCCTACCTACCCTGCAGGAAAACCGGTGTCCTGTTCTCGAAAATGACTGAATGAAACACCCACTAGTGCTCCTCCTACCGAAAATTCTGGATTACTGGAGTCCTGTACTAGACATTAACTTGATAAATCCTCTAAAAGGAGCCACCCAACCACTACAAACACTCGTTAAGCACCCACGATTGCTGCCTTTTCCTACAATTCTGGACAATTAAGGTCTTTTACTCGACATTGACTGGATGAACCCTTCATTAATAAACCCACCTAGAGACAACAAACACGGCTCAAACACCCACGATTGCTGCTTCTAAAAAAACATTCTAGAGTAATTAAGTCCTGTACTCGACATTGACTGGAAAAACCTGTCAAAAAAAGCTAACCAGAGACTACAAAAACGGCTCCAACACTAACGATTGCTGATCCAAACTACCGTTCTGGACTACCGGGGTCCTGAACACGACATTGACTGGATGAACCCCACAAAAAAAAGCCAACCAGAGACAAAAACACTGCTAAACACGAACGACTGCTGATCCTACCAACTATTCTGGACTATCGGGGTTTTGTACTCAACATAAACTTAATGAACCTTAAATTAACGAAGCAAACAAGAGATTATAAAAACCCGGCTCCAACACCCAAGATTTCTGCTCCTTCTTTCCATTCTAGACTATTGGGGTCCTGTACTGGACATTGACTGGATGAACCCTCGATAAAAAAAGCCACCAAGAATATACAAACACGGTTCCAACACCACTGATTGTACTCGACATTGACTGGATCAACCCCCCAAAAGAAGCCAACCAAGGATTAAACACACGACCAGAAACACCCACGATTGCTCCTCCTACCAAACATTCTGGAGTACTGGAGTCCTGTACTCGACGGAAACTTGATGAACCCTCCAAAGGAAGCAAACCAGTGACTACAAACACGGGTTTAACACACACGATTGCTCCTCCCACCTACACTTCTGGACAACTTGGGTCCTGTTCACGACACTGACTGAATAAAACTCGTCTTAAAAAAACTAATCAGAGACAACAAACACGGCTCGAACACAAAAAATCGCTGCTCCTACCTTACATTCTGAACTATCGGAATCCTGTACTCGACATTGACTAGACGTATCCCTTATTAAAAAAGCAACCCAGAGACACTAAGCATTGCTTTAACACATACAATTACTGATCTCACCTACCATTCTGGACTATCGAGGGCCTATACTCGATATTTACTGGATGAACTTCCAATTTATGAATCCAACCAGAGACTACAAACACGACCACGATATCTGCTACTACCAACCATTCTGGACAATTGGGGTCCTTAACTCGACATTAACTGGATAAACCTTTAATTTATATCGTTCTCTATTGTTGATCGAAAGATTAAAGTGTCTTGCATAACGGAATGCTTCGTTGAAGTATAACATACAACCGCTGACACGCATTAACCACTTTAAGACAATCCACTAACCAAAAGCGATGAACTGAGAATGAAAATAACGATTTTACGCACGAAACTTAATTGAGCTGAGAGGGATTATGCTCCAATTCGATATTTCGGATATCTCCGTTTTCTTCCATTATACAATTAAATTGACCGCAATCAACAATCTTGCCGCGCGTGAAGAACTTATCACATGCAGTCACTTCCACCAATATTATGCGCCCCTACAATTTCAGTTATTTGAGAATAGGAATCTGACGAAGGCAGAAATATTGTTAATATCAAGGACTTAATTCCATTGCCGGAAGATACATGGATGACATTTTACTATTATTTTTGAAACGAGAAGCCTTTTGAATCAGCTTATGTTATTGGATTTTTGTAGACAAAAACACTCTAATTAATTCGTAATACATTTTATAATAAACTTTTATATGAATCCCAATCATTTTTTATAAAGGGTCGTTTCTAATACGGAAAAAGGGTTTTTGTTTTAAGGGACTCGACCTGGGCTAAAGGCACGAACTTCTAAATCGACGTGCAGCTGGACCTGTGAAGTACAGACCTATTGCAAACTCATCCGTGTGGTTAAAAGTGATTGAGAAGCACATCCTCTCTAAATTAGATGACACGCTTAAAGCTGCCGATGACCCTTTCCAGTTTGCTTATAAATCAAATAGAAGCACTCTGGACGCCGTGGCTACGTTATCGCACACACTCCACTCTTCACTTGATGCCGGAGCGAAAGCCGTGAAGGAAGTATTCTTGGACTTCTCCTCTGCCTTCAACACTACCTCACGCTCCCGCATCCTGTCTTAACTATGTGAAGATGGCGTTGAAGGATGGTTGATTAATTGGCTTCAAAACTATTTTTCCAATCGACGTCAACATGTCAGAGTCGGAAATGAAGCCTCATCCTCCTTGCCAAATAACTGCGGTGTACTACAAGGCGCTGTGCTATCTCCTTTCCTGTTCAACTACTACACGTCGAGCTTTCGGTCCCCTTACGACGCGACACTAATAAAATACGCGGATGACCTGACTTTTTGCCATCCATGCAAGACGCAAGGTGATTCTCAACAGCTCGAGCAGGCAGTCACTGAGGTACTTGAGTGGTCTTCCAAGAATAATCTCTTGCTGAATGCATCAAAATGCATCCATATCACATTTCCCCTGACAGCTTCGGCCCACACCCCCGACATTTATTCACTACATAACTTCGCTTCGAGCCCAAAATCGAAGTATCTCGGGGTGATTTTAAACAGTCGGTTATCGTGGAGTGATCATGTCGATGTTGTCTTTGGTAAAAGCCGCCGTCTTTGCTTCCTTGTTCGCCGATTCAGGAGACTTGGTTTGAGCTCGAGCCGTATAAAAACCTCTGTCCATGCCTGTATGATTCCCCTGATTGTATATTGTTCCCCAGTAATATTCTTCGGCCTTAAATGCTCGGACTTTTTAACCCTTTCATGGACTTTTTAAAAAAATCTCGTTTTCTAGCGGTGTACCTATTCTCTCTATCAAAAAAATTATCGTTGAACGCCACTTCAATAACTGTTCATTAATCGCTGCCCGAAATTTAAATGACCCCTCCCATCCCCTCTATTTCAGTTTATCGGAATGTAAATCTCTTCGACCAATGCGCCGTCCATACCGTTAAATTCCAACAAGAACGGCGGCATATCACAATTCGGTCATTCTCTATTTGTCCTGATTTTTAGTCTCACGAGACCAGGTTAAACAGGAACTACAAGACAATTTTCGCATCTAATATTTGTTATCCTGCCTTTTTTAATGCTAAAAGGTTTGGTCCTCGTGACCTTAATAAAGCCACTACAGTTATTATTATTATTATTATTATTACTTTCTAGGCCCAATTTTGTCTCAGGCTATTTCCCAGGATTCCATTAATCCAATATTGGACAGCTTTAATGGTATTGAAGTTAACATTGATGGAATTTTCGTTCATGGTGTCAGCAGGCTGCCGAAATAGTAGATCAACATTTATTTCGACCAAATATATAAAACAACATCGGTTGCTAAAACGAATTGGTTAGTTGACCTAATAGCTGAACCATTATTTTATCCTTAAATCAATAATGCAGGCAATCAAAACTGACGCAATGTGCTGCCATCTGTATCCATGGTGAAAATCTTCTCGCCGTGGGAAGTAAACTTTCTTAGTGTAATGTTATGATGCAAAAAGAAGAATCCTTACTATAAAGGAGAGCAATAATATTTTTGCTATGATAATCTCAATCGCAACCACCATACAGAATCAACTAAAGTGCGGTTGATTCATGTGCCTGCTGTACATCGATAAACATTTGAGGTTGAATTTACAAAGCCTCGTCGTTTCTTATTGCATATGCATAACTACAGCAAATAACCTCTCATCCAATGCTGTAGCACTTGATCCGTTTTGACTAGTTTCAAAAAAACCGAAAAAAAAATTTAATTAACTCACGCGATCGCCGACTAAACGTTGTGCCTTTGCAATATTAATCAAGAGAACAATCTTGATACTGCTTTGGTTTGCGTTCTCATTCGTAAACCTTCTTAGACACGCTTGCATTAAAAAAGGCTTTGTGGTTAAAAGAATCAAAACAAGATTTGCCGATTTCATAAGCTGCAGTACCTAACGAAAACGCGACAACAACCGCCGAAAACACAAAATTCGTTACATCGGTCTAAAACCTGTCGATTGGCGTTTTCCAAATATAATGGATGCCTAGAATTGGAACAGAGCTTCTCAAACTCCTGCCAATAAAAACGTTTCCTTCCATTGCCAGCAAACGGAACCATCACGCATGCTCAAACTTTAACGGTAGTCATTTTATAATTCTTAATGGGTTTTTTACACTGAGGATTTAATAAATTCTGAAACCAAAACTATGTATAGGCCATAAAGTTATCAAATTACATTACGTTTACGAAATAAATATCGCAACCTGCAAATTTGCCTGTTGTAGGGATGCATAACGGAAGACAGTGTTTGGCTATAAACAAGTCGTAAGACAGCTTCAACACATATAGCTAATCGCTTCTCTTTCCTCGATTCAAACCGTGTCAAAAAACAATCGTTACTCTCGAAAGTCATCACCGTCGATGCGAAAACCGTTATTTTGTTCACGGAGTTTTAGTTGTTACTTTATGACACACTGTTTGAGCGCCCGCTGCAGGCGAGTCCTGTCTGGTCAAAAGTACATATTACCCTTATTCTTCTTTGACCCACAAACTCATTTGCTAAATAATTGTAAGTCTTTGAACACATCTTGATTTACTGTTATACTTTACCTTTTAAGAGAGGCACGGGCTTTTCGATAAACTTCCGCCCATAACCCACGCCTGGCGCCATCGCATGGTGTCAGAGATGCAGAGTTTAGTCTAGAAGCTTTTCCTGCAAATCACTCTCTTATCTCTACACAACGTGAACTCAGTTATACCGCGGATTTCCACACTGGCAAATTACTATAAACTTGATAAGTATTTAGTAACGATATCATTTATTAAGCATATCCGCCTCTTTTATCTTCCTTTATTTGCCACATGCCGAATCAGGGAAGCAAAACGCATAATACTCCCGATAAAGAATCTATTTTGTGCATTTCCCCAGGCGAAAAGGGTACGATATTGGTGTAAGAAGTAACGAACCTTTCGTCATTCTCCTAGAGTTCTCTCAACCCAACAGGAGCCGAATTGTTTTTCACCTCCTTGGTCCTGATGCGTATGATTTGGCGTGTTCCAGAGGCTTTAGTAACACAGACGACTTAGATGTTTTGTGTGATAAGCTGATCAAGATCTTACGGCACCCTAATAGACCTCGGCTAACACCTGCTGTTTTTTATAAAACGATACAGCAAGTCGGACAGACGCAGGGGGAATACCTTACAGAGCTGCGATCAATCGTCAGAACAATTTTTCGGGACATTGCCCCCGATGTTGTTTATGACCTCGTCGAACTCTCAAGGAAAAGTACCCACAGAACCCCGGAGAAGGCTCTACATAAAAGTCCTTCGTATCATCGAAATCCGTCGGCAACACCCGATCAACCCTATATTTCCGACAGACCCCAAACGGCAATCGTAACCGCATTGTCATTTCTTGAACAAGTTTGGGAAGAACGCCAGGCGTTGCGGCCACAACCGTCCGGGTAAGCACTCCATTTTCTCACCTGCTCAATTATGAACCCTATCCTTTTTCATTCAACCTTTTGTGCGACATTTTCATTGTCGGACCATAAACCCCTCGTTCAAACAGCGGATACCCATCCGATGTCCATAAACGGAGCAGATGAAATCACAATCTTTATGGGCGGACACCATCTTTACACCTTAATATGAGAATATTGGCAGACTTGTTTGCGCGTCGACACAGTCGTCTCTAAGTCCGCCGAAGTATCATTTGCAGATGAAGCCATGATCCAATACCTTCTCCAAGACTACCACAACATTTTCGTTTGGGACGAATTGCAGTTAGGAAGTTTGTCGATTATCAGCCACTAGATAGAAATTGGCGACGCTAGGCCGATCTGGCAACCACCCCGACAGATTTTCTTTTCCGCTGCACGACTAGGTCAACAAAATCATAGACGCTTTGCTCAAAGACAAGGTCATACGACCATCAAAATTCTGTTGGGCTTCCCCTAACCGAATCGTCTTCGGCTAAAAGGTAATGGACCACAACAAAACCCTCGACTCCATCCTCAAGCGGTTCCAGGAAGCAGGGCTTACGCTAAATTCCCAACAGTGTTGTTTTCTCCAGAAATCAGTTGAATTTAACGGTCATGTTTTCTTGGAAAGTTGCCTAGAAATAACGAACGAACGCATGGATTACGTAAAGAACTAGCCTAGACCGCAAAAACCAAACAGATGTACGAAGTTTAGTCGGTCTAACTAGTTACTATAGGAAGTTCATAAAAGGATACGCAAAGATGGGCGCCCTCCTTCACAAACTAGCTGAAAAGGAAGCCAAGAAAAAATTCCTCGGGGAACTTGAATATGATGACGCCTTGGCCAATCAAAAAGGGCTCTCTGCGATGCACCTATTCTTACACTGCCGAACGTCGACAACTACGCTCCACCTTTTACCCTGGACACAGACCACCCACAGACGCACAACCCCCTCACACCCCTAAGGCAACGGCGAAGTAAAGTGGACCAATAGGACACTCCTCGACTTCCTCAAGAGTTTCGTCCGTAACAACTACTCTCATGCTTGAGACTGTCACCTAGGTTGCAGCCTTCTAGCATACCGGTCCACCATTCATTCATTCACCGGATTCTCCCCATTTAAAATGGTTACAGGTCGCGAAATTAGAATCCCAGCCGACATGTTTAACATTTTTCCCGCCCTCTTTCAGCATAAGCCACTAGACGCGATCCTAAAACAACAGGAAGACCTACGCAACATCCACAACCTGGAGATCGTCCCTACTGCAGACAGTGCACCCTCTAGAGGGGGGTTATTTAACACCACTTGTTTTACTGTCATGCTTTACCTTTAAAGGCAGGCGCGGGATTTTCAAAGAACTTTCGCCCGTAAACCACGCCTGGCGCGATCACATAGTGTAACAGTAGCATACCTTCGTCTAGAAGCCGTACCTGGACATCACTCTCCTATCTCCGAACCACGTGAACTCAGTGACACCGCGGATTCCGACACTGGCGATTAACAATACCCTAGTTGTTGTACACTTGATAAGTATTTAGTTACGATATCTTGTATTTAGCATATTCGCCTGATTTATCATCCTTTGTTTGCCACATCCCGAATCAAGTTAGCAAGACGCATAATACTCGCGCTAAAAAATCCAGTTTGTCCAATTTTTCAAGTCAATAAGAACCCGGAGAACTACCAAAAACACAGATTGACGGAAACCAGTCGCTTATATCTTCTAAGTTGATCCCTTTTTAAGTTTTTGCTAGCCAGCGCTTTTGAAAATAGTCTCGTTTTTAAGTTGTCTTATTCTCTTAAATCAACAAATAATTATTAAACGCAACTTCACTGTTTGTGCTAAAACTTATAGTCGTCGTGTTATTAATCAAGCGCTGACAATTATAATTATTTACTATAGATTTATCTAAGGGCGTATTTTCGATTGGCATTAACGGATATTAGATTCTGGTCGCCGAAGGCTCTATAGCCTAATCGAAAAAAATTGCGAACGAACGAAAAGTTGTTGAAATGATAGGTTTATGCGATGATGAGTCTAATCCAATTAAAGATGAAGATTCAATTCGACCTTGGGCGGCAATGTACAAATCAAAATGATTCATAAACCAGCTTAGTAAGTGGTTACATACATAACTGCCTTAAAAATAAATTCAACAAATATGGATGCCATTTGCAGAATGACGTTAAAGTTGTGTTAGAAGAAACAAGAATGTTGTAACAGTAATGTTGTTTACAGTGCTGAAACATATTTTACTGTTGGTGAGCTTTGAATCATGGTTTGCTGCAGGCTTGGCTGCTTTAAAGGCATTATGCACGCCGAATCACGAGAGGTTTTCAAATCGTAATATTTCAATTTCAAGGCTTGTGAGTAAATTGCACTTTATAAGACAGTGTGATAAGGCAAAGCGTCGAGTAGACGCGAAGCTTTATACTGAGATTTAAATTGGCGGTGCAACGCACTCAATCGATATAATATAACAATTTAGAATTATTAAAATAGCAAGCTTTAGTTACAAGGAGACAACTGATTTCGGTTGTTACCAACCAAACACATGAAGCTATGGTTGCAGCCGATGCTGCGTGAAACATAATAATTCTGGAAAATCGAAAAACTGCAAATAAACAAACAATAAATTTATCTGGGCAATAATCAAAAGCGGGCTGCTTGCCAGAAACACCTGTAAACAATTAAAAGTCAGATTTGTCGTTTACTCGAGCGAAAATGCGAATCAGGTTTTAAAACCGTTAACTCACACGTCCGATATTGATACGTCCTTGGCGCCGCTGCGAATTGAGGCTACCAGCTCTCTAGTAAGGAAATAAGTCTTAAACCACAACAATGAATTTTTTTCGCTGCCTGACCAGTAGACCGCTAACGTCTTACGAAACTGAGTTGCAGTTTTCCTAAGGACTTCTTTCCCAATTTCAAAGTAAATTTTGGTTATATAACCGACGGCATATTCAGTGCCTGGATTCACTCATGTGATAATGTAGGACCTGCTCAGCATCCCTGAGATTTTTCATAGAGTCACAGAAACGCGATAGATGAGAGATTAGAGACATTTCTGACATAGGAATACTAAGTCAGAATTTATAAAGCTGTTCTTCACTATGCAGTTTATCGAACCGTCATGATTATGTAATGTTTGGTGATAAAATCAGTCGATTTTTTTTACAACCGTGAATCTGTAATCATGGGTTCATTTTGAATATCTTATATACTTTAGAGATGTAAAAATGTTTAGTTGCGGCAAATAACATTAAACTTCGAGCGTGTGCAACCGCTTTAGCCGTTCGAATATTCCTTAACCCTCTCACCGTTTAACTTAAAAATCTGTCTTAAGCTCTTTGATTTTAAGTATACGACTTTTTGTGGTGTCTGATTTATTTTGCTGGTCAGGAATGAAAGGGAGGAGGATTGAGGTACTCCAAAAAAACCCTTTGAAATAAAAGCCTAGTGGGTCTAAAATAGAGGGTAGAAATACAAAGTGGGATTTGTACCACGACATGTATAAATTTCCGAATATTTTTAAAATCACAATTTAATCCGAATATCAGTGTTTCAAGGTACACTTTAGTGCCATTATTCATTATATTTCACATCTTCGTTTAATCCTGGCATTATGAACTCTGGTTCCCGCAGTTGTTTACACAACCCGGTAAACGATAGAAATCGTTTCCGACTTGTCTGTGCCGATGAGTTATTTTAATCCCAGCTTATTAAATCCATCTCAATTTGAAGAATTTACCTCTACGTTTTTCGCTCAGTCATCGGGTGACGAGCAAAGGCTTTGCGAGAATTTTGCCACAGAATCTAGCGAGTTTCTATTTGATTTATACGAATCAGTCTTTTTGTTTTTGCTTCCTAAAGAAAACACTGCTATAAATAAACGGATTTGAAGAGAAACCCAAGAGGGAATTATAAGACAATGCGCGATGCTAGCGCCCGTGTCGTTGAGTCCTTTATAGAGGGATTGTGTAGTAATCAGGACCGGATTTAATCGATTTATATCCGATTTCGTAAGTGTACAAATGATGCATTTTGAATATTTCGGTAAGGACGTGTGCGTGTTAGGTTTGAAAAAGCGCGAATTGTTATTGGTTTCCTTGCCATTTTCTTCGTAAGCCAACATACAAGACAGTTCTAGAAAGGCCGCTAATTATATTAGTACAAAAAGTTTGTTAATTGGACAAACTTCGCATGTCTTTACAGGCCGACGGTAAAAAAATAAACAAACCGAATTAAAAAATATTTTCGACAATTGGTACAGAATTTTTGTTTAAACTAAACAGTGCATGACGCCCAACAAGAATTCTATTCATGTTATTAATAAAATAGCAAAAAAATCGTTTTCTGCGAGTGTAAGCAAGCAAGATTTATTGTCGTTTCTACACCAGCACTCATCACAACAGAACTTACGTTATCCTGGCAAAGGCATGCAAACGGTTCCTGAAAAATATGTAATGCCAATCGGAGTCCTGACGCAATATTTATTTAAAGCCGAAACCTCCTATTGGTTTAAACAACGCCGTAGGGATCAATGAATGAAAAAGGAAACCGTTTCCGAATTCGTCTGGCTGTTTTTAAAGAAGAGAGCTTATAAATCGCATTGTGAATACCCTGTCGGTGTATCAAATTAATATAGACTGTGACGGAAGTGAAGGACGTTATTTTGTGTTATCAACCATTCTTGAGTGAAGCAACAATCTCTATTTTCCACAACAGGACGCTTTCCATTGAATCACACAAAAACACAGCTTCCTCCATCCACAGTCGCCGTGACTTGAACATCATCCTTCCTTTTCACACGGATAGACTAGCAACGTAGTTTTCCTGTCTTTTTACAGACACAATACTTCCGTTAAGAATGTGTCGGGATGGGTGCATACGACCCCTAAAGTGATTAATTTGGATTAATTAAACCAACCATTTCTCGACGTAAGCAATAATGTATATTTTTGTCAATTAATAGATTAGGCCAATGTGGTAGGTGCTTACTTTAACTATTAATTGTGTTTTACTATTCTGACTATTAGACCGCACGTTTAAGAATATTCAAGACTTCATCGCTGCACGTGTCTTCAATCGTTAAAGGTCTCGGTTGGCGTATTGAGTTTAACCAGTATTGCAGACAATTCGTCTATTCGATATTCAAGGGTTAATTCAACCCTCTATACACTACTATCATCTCCAGTTTATTAGTTCTATTAACGTGGCATATATCGATGGAAAAATTGTGATAAGCTTATTTTATTTCATTGAGTTCCGGGAAGACGCGGAATTTGACTCCAACTGAGAATATCGAGCTTGACCATCATTAAAGAGGGATCTTTCTACTTAAAATATAGTGCCTAATCATATTGAAATATCAATGAGCATACCATGGCCTCTTACCAAAACTATCCTTAAATCCAGTACAGAGAACAGTGCTCCACCTTAGAATGGAGTATTTAAAGAGAGTTAAGCAACACTTTTCCTTTTTAAACAGCATGTCTCACACTAGTTCACACGAGGCTACAGCTGAATTCATCTACCGTCGTCGAGGCTTCAGCAGCATCCTCTCTTTCCAAATTCATGGGACAACATCGAAAGCGAGCCGTTATTAAAACCCATACCATTTTAACCGAAAGCTTATATAACCTTATCGTGGATTTTTTATCTGTTACCATATATATGTTCATTTCATCATATCAATTCCCTACATTCAATGCGTCTTCTCGTCTTGAATGCCAGGGGCTTGTATCTATGTAATTCGACGACTGTTACAACCCCCTAGGAAATTTCTTACATTTTTTTAGGTCAGAATGTTAACATTTGCAAGCGTCTACTTATTTATAAATTAAAATGTTAAAGTTTTCACGTTTTGTTTTAGCCAAATGCAATGCGCGCTTAATTCGGGATGGTGTTTCTCCCAAAAGAAAATTAAACGATTTGAGCATCATTACTGCAAAGGTTTGTACGACCTTTAACATCGAATTTTTTTATTTTCATCAGCGTCTTATTTATTAAAATTATACCATGCAGAATTATTTTTTTAAATGTTTGCAAGGCTTAATTTTTAAGTTGCTTGTAAAGCCGGGCCATTTGCCGCATATGCGTGCAAGGGTTGTCAGACGTGTGTGATGAAGATTACTGGGTGGCGCCAGTCACCCGTTAATTCACTTCGTTGTCGTCGTCTTTATTTGGTGATCGGCCAATATAATTGCGAGTGTAGTGCGCACTTGCATGCAATTCTGCGGTGATGAAGAAATTTTCTTTTTTTTCGTCTTCTTCGTCGGCCTGCTTATAAGATAATACCTCAACCTCCGGGGTCGTTTTCGTCGTGAGAAGAAGGATACTCTTTCAAGGTTGCTTCGTCCTCTTTATCATTATAATATAATGGCTAAAAAACACAGTCTTATAATGCATGTTGAAAGTTGCGATGGTTTTGTTTACGTTGAAAACGATAACTGAACCGTCAAAACGAATCTTTAAAGTATTGATTGCCGACCATCTACGTACCTATTATCACGTACGGAAAGATTTACCGATCGTTGCATCCTGTATGACTATACTGTTTTTGTTTTTACCTTTACCCGAATCTCAGGCTTAGAGTTATAGAAACCAGTGCGCTTATCCGCGGTCAGTGTATTTTATATTCTTTCACACTTTGTATTATAATTTTAGCGTGGAAATCCGTTGCTTTTTTTCAGATTGAGCTAAAAAGACGACCCGGGATTGTTGGTAACTTTTCAGGTGCCTTACGAGGTCTCTTGTATAAGACGCAATCTGGATTTTGTCCACATTGTTGGAGCATTATTAATTACAATCTGTCTGTCGTTTTACCCGAGCACGTTAGGAGAGTCTTACAGACGGGTTTCTCTAGCTTCTGTTTTGGTAACGTCGTGCAATTTCTGGCGCATTCGGGGGGTTAGGTGGTTGTCCATTGATTGCATCGAACGCGCTTGGCGCTCCGACGGCAATTTGAGTGCGTTTTCGGAGCGCAAATGTTTCGGTGGGTTGTCACACCAACCGTAGAATCTGGGCCCTGGTTTACGAAGGCATTTTAGAACGCGGGCACCTATGAACTATGCTTTACGCCACCAGCCAACCAACTGTCGACCAATCACTCGCACGCATTTCATCGCTACTTTTGGTTTTATGACAGCTGCTCGCGCGGCACCATTGAGTATGTGTGTATTTGTTTCTTTTTCAGAATGAGGGCCACACTTCAGGCAAAACGACTGGGAATCAAGACGCGACGCCAGAAAATGGTAAGTTTTTCACCTCCTTTGAGTGATCCATTTACTTGCTGAACAGACTGTTTAAACAGGCCTAATTGCCGACCAAGCCATAATCGTAGTGTTTCTCCTTCTACCAAGGGGTGCGGATTCCATTTTCATGAGTATTCTTGGCAATGTTTTTCTTAATGCGGATGGTCTCTGACCATCTGAAAGTCTTCATCTCGGAAATGGTCCTTCTGCGGAGCTTCAAGAGACTGAATTGCCTAACGAGGTTGCCTGACTGTGTAGCGGTCACATACTTGCGTTCGACCCCCAGGTCAGGCACGACACGTTGGACTGTGGACTCCGCCACCTTTTAATTATTCCCGAGAATCCTGAAGGCATACCCTCTTGTAAATGAGATAAATATTTGGGAAGGAGGCGAAGGATATGAAGAAGGAGGAAAAGAAGGAGTTGATTCCCTCCGGTGCAGTGCGCTGTCATTCAATTTTCTCCACTTTTAGTGCTGAATATGGTCAATGACGTGGGAAGCTCACACGATGACGATGACGACAAAAAATTACTACGCAATTCTGCATCATCGGTTCAAAGTCTTTGCGCTTCCAACTTAGCTTAACAACGCCCAAATGGTGCCAAATTAATCTCTTCGGCGCCAGATCTTCCACAGAAAAATGACATTGATTGTCCCGTCCACGTCGCCTTCTTCTCCTTTGTTCGAGATATCCGACCAATCATCATTGACTTCAACCAGCGCTTCCAGTCTTGTAAATAGTGAGCATTCGGAAAGGAACAGTAACAATCATATTCTGAAATTTCGAGTTTCTAGTGCGGCCACTGTTTACCTAGAAAGGCAGCCCTTTATCGACGGTGCTATTGAACTACGTGGTAGACTTGGTAAACCAACAAGGCCTCGCTGACTACAACGGTCTCAATTGACCCAAGAATTTGCAAGCACCACTAGCTTCCAATCGATACTAATCCAAATTAGCGACAACCACTCCCAGCCTATCAATTAAAACGATGCGCAAGTGGAGTATGTATCACGGCTCCACGATAATGCTGAATGTTGAAGCGACGGAGAGGTCGTAGGTTTGTGTCAACCGCGCCGCTATAGACCCTTTACAACCCTGAGCAACTGCGCCTCAGCTATTCCAGGGTTGTCCAAAGCGAAGTGCTATTGAAATAAGGCGTCGCTGGGCAGACGCGCAGAAGCCGCGAGAAAGCGCTTCTACAACGCAGACGATTTTTTTTCGCCACCACCACGACGCACATTTTGGTGCTGTAGGAGCGTCGAAAAACTGAAAACATCGATTGGCGCCGTGAACGCGGACCTGGAGCATGTGAGTAGACAACCACGATCCACTGTTTAGAGGAAACAAAAACAAGGCCTTATTGGTCTATTGTTGAAACAGAACCCCGTTTTAGATCGGCCACATCTACCGAGGCCACCCCAGCCCTCCAATCTCAACCGGCTGTGGATTCTGACCTTGTCGATAATGTCGACGATGATGATGATGCGGATGAGGACGGCTAGTATGATAACGACGAAAAGCAGGCTGAATGTGATGAGGAGGGTTCTGACGAAGATTATCCGTGATTCATCAACATTCTTTGCGTTGCATATCGACCACATTAAACGGATGATTTTCGTTTTTAGCCTGGAATTTTCAAGTCTTTAGAATCACGTCCTAGTATCGTAGGATTGACATGTGGATGAAGCTGTTTTCTGCCAGTACCTGTCCGCACGACAGAGTCGCTTTTCAAATGCAAAGCCCAATGACGTCTCATTATCATCTGCAAATTCCTTGTTGACTAGCCCTTGCCATTAATTTTGATATCACAATGACCCCCAATCTGCTACGTTTTGTTCAATTTTGGTTTACTAAGTATAAATGTTCTGCAATGTCCTTAGCGGTGCTATTTATTTTGTGCCAGTACACCTGCATTGAAAATATATGGTTTCTTATTTCATTAAATTCTACTGGAATTTCGTCTAATTCGGGGTCCATGAAGAAGATATGTAGGTCCACCTAGAAAAGATGGCATGAGTTGATGATATTATTTAGCTAACCTCCTCGCGCACGCTTTGTTGTCAGCTGGCGGCTACGAAATTGGCGGACGCGCAGTTTGTGCAGGCGAATAATTCGCGCACTCTCGACTTCGAAAGTTCTATCTCCCAGCCTGAGCTCTGCGCCTTCAAGGTCAATTCCACCTCACCCTTCTCTGCGGTGTTGTTAGCAGAGAGCACTGCAGAAAACGAATGCAATACGGATATCGACCTAATCTTCCAGCGTTCACAGTGTTAACACCTATTGAGGCATAGTCACGAAGTTTGATGGACAATGCTGAGTCGGAGGTATGGGGATGAGATTTCGGTTCTTGTTCAAAAGCACAAGCATGGATGAGTGGTAAAATACCGAACGCTTGTCGTTTTACAATTCAGGGTTCGAAGATTTACGGGAAACGATAAATAGAAGACACAATGGCTCATAACAATACTCCTTTTACAACTTACGCTCTGATAACAACGTGACGTTTTTAATAAGCAAATTGGCTTAGGTCATTGATAGTGAGTCTTCATATAATACAAAGCGTGATTCTTAATTACCTTCAAAAAAACAGATTAAGCTTGTAGACATAAACTTGCGATGTCAGGCATAAATATTGATTGGCGGTTTTAATAATACGTTTGATGGCTGCATAGCTTCATTGTGAATATTAAGAGCCTTCTAAATGTTGTCAGATTCCGGAAATTCTTAAGGAGAAGTTAAGTGGTTATACCAATATCTGCTTAACTAAATATTCAGTTGAATTTATTACTAACGCAAACATCCGCACGATTCTTTCGAAATGCGCATACATAAACGCAAATTCTATGAAAATCTCAGTTGCTTATTCACAAGATTTAGTTTCTTGCTTTAAAGCATAATGGTTTTCGTGGTTCATTTGACCATAGTGGCCAATTCATTGATAAAAGCAGAATACATAAAGTTTCCCTATAATCGCCAATTTCCCAATTCCCTTTCCTTGGCCCGCTGTTTTCAACTTAGCTGTTCATTTGCAAAATTGAAAGCGCATTAATTAAACGGCTGCGAATTGCAACAAAGAGTCTTCAATCAACTGGCCAAAACAATAGCCGCTTTCTTTAAGTTGTGCGAGAATGACGCATTTCTGCTTTACTGTCGGATGTCAGCAAATAACACTTCGACTGCGGGTAGGAAATCATTTGATTGACGCCAACGAGTAAAGCGAGGCCACGGACAACGCGGTTTATTCCAGAAAACCACAATAGACCGCCTGTATACGGTGGAAGCAATTAAAGACTATCTTTTCTTCCACCACATGCTGTTGGAAAATGTGTCTTCTTTTAAGCGGTCTCCCGTGCCCCAATGTCCTGAGTTTATTTTAAGCTTTCAATTTCTTTGACAACCCCCGCATTGTTGGATATCTATCCGCGCAAACTGCGATAATAGAGCGATCTGGTGTAAGAAACACGTTACAGAGATCAGCTGCTAAGATCGAAAAACCTTAAAGCAAAGTCGCGTTTCAATGCGTGCCAGAGAACATGCCAGCAAGCAAACTACATGGTTAACGAAATGTTTTACCAGGTTGCGATGTTGACAGCCGGGGACACAACAATGTTGGGCATTCTCAAACCTGCGATATTTGAGATTTCCAAAAAAATATTTGGCGTTATATTGCCTTCCAAACCAGATTCCTTTGCCATACACTTTGCCTGATTGATATCGATAGGATAAAACACTGTTTTCTAGTTCCAAATCGTTAGTATTAAAATAGGTTACGGTCATAGAAAGTACAATAAATACAATTTCAATTTTTGACTTCAATAACCAGTAAACTTTACAGCAATAAAGAACCACAGCCCTAATAACAATAAACAAGAAATATTATCTATGTCATTCACACAAGTCGAATTTTAAAATTGCTTTGTATTCAATCTAGAGAAGACATCTTGCATTTTTAAAATAATTAATTGGTATTGAAAGGGTAATTTAATGACTGTCAATGCTGGATATTCGGAACGTCTCAGGATGAAAGTTTTCGATATGCTCAATAGATCAACAAAAGACTTTCTGATGACCACGAAGTCCAACACTCATAACATAATAACTAGTACACTTGGTCGCAATACCATAGTAATTTACCACAATTACAATTCCCAGAATATTTTGTTTACTTGTGATTATTCAATAGAACGCATTTATTTATCTAATTTTACCGACCTTAACACTCGAATTTAATAATATTCATTGAACGTGGCCATTGTTTTTCTATTATATTGACGTATTCCCCCTTCTTATGCAGACCTTTGTGGTTGCGTTAACAGTTAGAAATCCGATTAAAGTTACGAACCTTTTGCTCCTTTAAAAGCTAGATAAAAAACCCGATATCAAAGAAACGCAATTAATAACAACACCGCGGTTACCACGGTTTCAACGCCAATGTGTCAGTCAAGGTGAATGAAAAAAACCGAAGAAAAAGGGAACATGAAAATCCGTTCAACAATGTCTTTTGTAACCTTGACCTCGCCCAAGTAGGCGTAGTCCAGCACGAGGTCAACGATTCTACCGAGATAAAACAATTAGTCAACAGAGAAACATGAATTCTACCTCCTTGGAAATCGTTTCCAGGACAACTGTAGGTGACCGCCATTAATTAGGGATTTATTCTCGATGTGCTCGCCGAGCAGCGGCAATCTTGTATCCAGAACTCCGCGATGGGCGTTGATTGTTTGGGCGCCATGGATCTATGGGAGATGAGAGAGATTATACCGTTAACCGATTCGCTAACATCAATCTTGAGGTCGCAGTTGCTTTCGCTTTTTCTGAGTGCGTTGAGGTCGCCGACCAATGAAGTTGCGGCTTGGACGCATTTAATCGCGTTTCGAGGTGTTTGGAGTCGTTCATGCGCAGTGCTCAGGTGCGCGCGTGCACGTCTGAGCAACCAAGTTGCAGTGCTGAATGCGCATTGTTGCTGTTACAATTGCAAAGTTAATTTAATCGGTTAATGCATGAGTCAGGCAGACCAATCAGCGTTTAATTCACTCAAGCAGCAACACAGAAAAACCGCGATAGATAAAATAGGAAGATGAGAATTTATCTGTTTGAATCTGAGTCAAGTTAGTGCAGTTAAACAAGACGTGATGAGTCTGTTCAGAAGCAGTTTAGCCTATTGGAAACCTGCAAATTAAAAAATAAAGTCACAGTTTGCAAAGGGAATTCCGATTGAATCAGTTTCTTCGACTAGTTTTAAATAATTATAATAATAATATTCGCTCTTTTATGGTCACGAGGACCAAAACTGTCAGCATTAGAATTAACAATAAACAAAGATGTTACAGGACATCAACGATTATACGTAGAAAATGCAGAATAAGTTAAGAAGAATAAAAGAAGTAACATCGAGGTAAATGTAACCCACGAAGTATATAACAGTTTGGCAAACGGGAAATAGTGGCCATTGAAAGGCGCAGATATAAATAAATCATTCTTTGCTTCATCTAGTAAGTGAAATGTCTGATTCTTAGAACTTGTTATAAGTGAACGACTATCGATTGGAATAGTTTCTTTAAGCCTATACAAATTGCATTGAATCAGAATCGGTGAAATGAAATACGAACGGCTTGAATAAATCGACTATTTTAGGGTTTACGCCAGACATCCGGCTGTTTTTCTTAATAAGACGATTTAAATTAATATTCTTTTTTCAAACCATATTTTTTCTTAGCAGGACAACCTGGCGGCCGAATGTGGACGTTAAATGGAGACATTGCTCGCAGCTTTTAATTCGCAACTGCCACAATTATCAATCGGTTCCGATTGCGTCGAGTGAAATCGATCGCTTCTTAACATGCAGGTTGCACAACCGGTTTATCCTTTTCGAATGCAAATATGTCCGACAATTAAATTTCATGTGGAATAAAACAATTAATTAGTAGCAAATCCGTTTTCAATATATAAAGCCGCTCAGATGACGAATATATTCTAAGGCATCCTAATCGCAATTGCTGTCTTTCTTGAAAGCCAAATATTAAGAATCTATTAATGCTGAGGGTTGCGGGGAAATTTGTATCGTACTTCGTAAAACGGAGTTAAGTGTTGGAAACTTCATCAGAGGAACATCGTTTCAATGCCGCAAAAGGTAAAACAAGGCGTCTTTCGACGATTTTAAGAATTTACGCCCTTTTTCAAGTCGAGTTTACATGGTGAAGAACTTTACGTTCGCTTAGACGTAGCGAGGTTTGGAAACGTTGAGAATGTCGACTCAATCAACTTCCGCTTTCAATTGAAACAAGACTTTTTGACACCATAATCGACGAAAATTGTTCAGGTAGACACCTTCTATCTTCTTAATCATTAGTGGACTTAAATGTCAAACAAACATAAATAATTGGCATCATTCAAACCAGCAAAAGTGCAGTTTAGCTAGATCTTTTCTTCTTGTCTGTGGATTGCAAAGCCATTTAAGAAGCCCGAAACCCTTTAAACTTCGACTGTTATATAGAATTTTTAAGACGTAAACTAATTACTCCTTACTCTTTGTAGCAAAACGGACAAAATGTTTGCTTGAATACTTCAGTTTTTTTCTACAATGCTCTGAAGACAGTGTAGTTTCTAGCACACCAGTTTTAAAGGTCATGTCGTTATTGTGGCCCCACAACGTAATAAAATGGTGCGTGTGTGTGTGAATGGAGAAGGCTGTATTTAATGCGTCATTGCGTTCAATAGGTCAGGCAGTCGGGAGAATGCTCAGCAATGGTGGCAATGGTGGCAATGTAATAAACCTTTGCTTGACAACACTGGCAACCAGCCTACGTACGGAACTATCCCTCACCCCCGTGTCGTATAATCTCAATTATTTAAACTATTTAGGCAAAAGAAGAAACGGCTCTGCCGGAAGGGCAGGTATCAAAAAATTAAACCAATTGAAATCATGATCACAGCTTAGGTAAATTGGCTTTATCAGATTTTTGTAGATGATCATATCTACCAAGTTGTGCCGTAAGACTTGATGCTCTGAATGATGGCTTTATCTTCAAATTCGCCGACCATTCTTCGAGGCCTCATATTAGATCTCTTAATCTTAGCGTTGTTCTACCCTCTCACGAATCTCCAAACTTTGGCTGGATTCAAGATATCCACTTGTCTGGACGGGGTCCCTCCCGCGGTTCTTAAAATGTTTCACCGCGAGATTTCTCTGAATGTCACTCAGCTCGCAAATTATTCGTTAGAAGAATGTTCCATTTTTTTCGGAATAGAAAGATTTTGCAATAAAACCTATTCCAAATCCATCTTATGGTTTCGCGGTACCTGTGAAGTTAAGATATATCCCCAACTTACCTGTCAGATTGAGAGTGATTGAGAAGTACCTTCTCTTAAAATTAAATGACACGCTTAAAACTTCCGATTACCCGTTTCAGTTTGCTTATAAATACAAAAAGCACTCTGGACGCCATAACTACGTTTTCGCACACCCTTCACTCTTCACTTTATGCCGGAGCGAAAACCGCCAAGGTAGTTTGCTTGGACTTCATCTCTACTTTCAACACTATCTCACGCACCCGCATTTTTTCTCAACTATTTGAAGATGGCGTCGAAAGATGGTTGATTAATTGGCTTCAAAACTATTTGTCTAATCGACGACAACACGTAAAAGTTGGAAATGAAGCCTCACTCTCCTTGCCAAATAATTTCGGTGTTCTACAAGGTGCAGTGTTATTTCCATTTTTTTAAACTATAACACGTCCTACGAATCGGTGCTTGCGGGCACTCAAGGTAGGCGTATTGCTTCGATCTGCGATTCTCACGTGCTTGGTGTATAAATTAGCATAAAGGCGGGTTTTTTTCCAACTGGGTGTGTTTCACGCAGAGCATGATTCAAAGTGATGACGTTATTGTGAGGCTTAGTCGAATAGATGTTCGCTTGGCTTTTAAAATGGTGTCGTTAACTAAAAGCAGGAAGAAATGCGTGATTAAACGTGCTTGTTCAAATTTGATTGATCACATTCGTGTGTACGCGTTAAAAAAATTAAGAATGCTAGAGAGAACTCGTTTTGGTAAAAAAAAAAAAGGAGGAGAAGGAATAAATTCATTATTCATTACAAAAAAATACAAAATTCGTAACATACTGTTAGCCTATACTGCAGTTATTACGAAACGCTTCCACAAAAGATTAAAAATGCAACTTTATTTCCAAGTTTCAAGGAAATTGCGTGAAAAATATTAAGACGAAGAAGAAAGGAGACGAGATGCAGGAGGAGTAGGAGGAGGAGAAGGAGGAGTAGGAAGATGAAGAGCGTTTGGGTTTAAAATCATCGGCCAACAACCGCATGCCATCGAGGCCTCTGCACTAAGGTTGATGTGATGATTGTCAACTATATTTATTAATTGTGTTTTACTATACTAACGTATATTGTACGTAACACTTTTTGAATACGAATAAGCGTTTCTGCACGTTTCTTATTCGTTAAGGGTCTTGCTTGGCTTATAGAGTTTTTCCGGTATTAAAGACAATCCGTCTTTTATACATTAATGGTTAATCCAACCCTACATACAATACTATCACACCTTCCTATCTCTGATTTGCCTATTTTAAGCTTTTTACTAAAACGGACACGTGAATCTGATATTTTGCAAGTCAAAATAACATATTTCTAAATTTTTAATTGCCATGCAAGTTGCTTTTGATTCGATTCATATCGAAGAACAAAATAAATTAAGAAATCGCCTTCTTTCAAGTGATAACTTTCGAACTTTATGACAACACACTTGCTTTAAATATAGAAGCGTTTTTCCATCGCCAAGATAGTCGAAAACGTTGTTTTTGGTTTTAAATGCTTCACAGTCGTGCATCATGCTTATTTTTTACCAGGTTTCATTATAAGAATATTATATAATTAATTCAAACTCTCCAAATAATAACACTTGCTTAGTCGAGTAAGCATAAGTGTAACACATTTTGGGCGAAAATGGATTATGGGCTTTAGTTCACAAACGCAAACAATATATTTTTTTATTTCTTAAATATTATGAAGCCGTTGTTGGGTCAATTGCACTAGGTTTTTAGGTTCATTGCTTGATTATGACACCAGGAGGAAAAACAATTGGTGTTTGCGTATGTGAATTGAGAAATGTAAATTTAATAAGTCATTGGGTTTAAATCGATCATGTGGTTCACATCGCCTAGTGTAAGCTCATTGTTTACGCATGAAGCCCATAGAGCACCAACGCACAACCCCTGCAGACCTACACCTACGGTAAATGGTGCAAAAACTCATGTCGCTAAACGATCAATAAATAAATAAAATAATTAAACTGGTTGGAAAATGAGCATTGTAATAATTCATCATTGTTAAACCTATTTTTTTCCCGCCAAAATCGTTCGTTTAAACGACTAACGTTTTTTTCAAAACATCTTCATCGATATTCTTACTTCAGTTTTTAAAAAAACAAATGTTTTTTTAACCCATGAATTTTATGGATTTACCATTAATCAAACGAAAATGGTCGCGAAAACATTTCACCAAATAGATGAGCTATTTAGAATATCGAAGCCCGGTGACTTCTGGAAAAATCGAATCAGATTGACAGTAACCTGCCGCCAATATCTACCACGTGATGCCTTAGACCTTTATACTCTGAGCGATGGTTTTAACTTCAAATCAGCTGACCATTCCGCGGTACCTCTCGTTATATCTCTTAATCCCCGCGATTTTTTGCCCGCTCACGAATCCTTTAACTCC
This sequence comes from Proteocephalus fallax, assembly GCA_028672205.1. NCBI lineage: Eukaryota > Metazoa > Platyhelminthes > Cestoda > Proteocephalidea > Proteocephalidae > Proteocephalus > Proteocephalus fallax. Next base: position 25,634 of record JAPUBX010000709.1, read on the forward strand.
CAAATTTTTGCTGGCCTTAAGAGCGCCACAGCGGCTCCTCCGGCAAGGTCCCATCCGCGGTTCTTAAATTCTTTCCCCGCGAAATTTGTCCGCTTGTCATCAAGCTCGTCATCAATTTCTTCCCTTCGGAATAGAGAGATGTCGCTATTTCATCAATTCCGAAACCGGCCAATGATTCTGCCGGACTTGTTAAGTATAGAAATATCGCCAACTCATCTGTATGGTTTAACGTGATTGAGAAGCACCTCTCTCAAAATTAGATAACACGCATACAGCTGTTTCTGGGAGTATCCTCGTTTTATCAATTGTAAATCCATGAAATAGATAAGGTAAAACAAAGGTAATTGTTTTTTGCAAAAAGTAGCAAAAAGATCGATGAAGATGTTTTTAAAAAAACATAATTTCCAACAAAAGCAAAATAATTTATTTTTAATGTAGGTGGCAATCAAAAAGTTTAACACCAAACCTTATACTAATATTTAAAATTCCTTTTATATCAACAATGTTCATTGACAAGTTATTTTACAAAACCTTTTACCAAAATATCTTTCCAGAAATGGCCGTCACTACGAAAACATCAACGACCGAATGTCTACTGGTATCTTCTTGGCGTGACGATACGGAAGAAGACGGACAGAAGTCAGTTGAGGTGCGAATCAACGAGCTGACTATAGCTGTCGTTAAGCTTCATGCAGAGCTGCAAACTTCGCGTGACAGACAGAAGTCGTTTGTCGGTACGAATCCGCGAGCTGACGAATAGCTGTCGCGAAGCTTCAAGCAGAGCATCAAACCACGATGCTGAACAAGGAAGATTTGTTAGTTATCCTTACCCTGGCTTGAGAACAAAAGCCGTTGTCCGATATCCCCGTTGATTTCCCGCGACAGTACAAGCCGAACCCCATTATTGTCTTTTCTTCCATGGAGAAGAAAATTCCTCTTAACCCTGCAAAGGCCCCTCAGTTCTACAGTATGATGCCTTTTTTATTCTTAATGAATTTAACAATTGTCGAAGACTTCAGATTTGAATTTAAAAAATTGTTCGCGCGCTTTTTATTGCGCAATCATGTGAATTAGTAAGAGGCAAGATTCTCGATTGGTTTGCAAATTTTACTATAAATTAACTTTGTAAGTTTAACTAGCAGAATCTGTTGAGTTATATAATATGAAAATATTACTAATTTATTTTTTGATTGGTATGTTAATTTTTGCAAGCAATTTATTTGATCTTTTTTTAGATTTGTTTATCGTTTTTTCCAAAGAAATGTAAGTTTTAAATAATTTATATTCCTTCTGTAAAGTACGTTTATGAATTGCGATGAATCGCAAGTTTTATGCCACAGAACGGTTGAGAAAGGTGACATTATAAACATAACAATGCAAATGACAAAAATAACGGTTAGTGTTTTTGAGATATCTTATTCAACTTGTATTCATTTCATTTAAACTGTTTCAATCTCGTTTTTTTAGCATATAATACAAGTGATTCCTTTTAATGATTATTTTGAAACCATAGATGTAAAAAATGTAAGAATGGTGGGTTATAAAAAATATTTTGCATTAAAGTATATTTATTTATTTTCTTCGTTCTTTTAGATGGTAATGTACTTAGAATCAATGGAACCGCTGTCTATGAACAATATAAGTTTGTGGTTGCACTTGAAACCCCTTGGGTTTTTTTATTTGATGTCGTTCCAAGTACCGAAACGACCACCACCGCTTCAACGACAACCAAAACGACATTGCCTACAGACATTATAACAACCACAGACACCTCAACGACAACCGAACCTTCAACAGTCACAGATATTTCAACGACAACTACCACAAACAGCCCAACGACAACCAAAACGACATTGCCTATAGACAATTTTACGACCACAGACACCTCAACGACACCCGAACCTTCAACCGTCACACACATTTCAACGACAACTACCACGAAAAGCCCAACGGCAACCAAAACGTCAACTACAATTCAAGTTTCAACGACAGACGAAACAACACATACTTCGAAAACCTATCGACTGCCGTTTTCGTTTCAATCTTTCATTTCAATTGTTTGTGTTTCCTTTGCAATTATGTAAACTGGTAAAATAACTAAAAATAAAATCTCTTTAACAGCTCTTTAAAAAAAAACATTTATAAATAGGCATGCAATAAGCATTGTGATATTATATAATAAGCCAGTCAAACGTGAAAGGCATATCTGCAAAAAAATTAGCATCGTTAATAAAGATGATTTTGGCAAAAAAACAGCTATGATTAAAATGCATACTTCTTATGCGCATTTTCGAACCATTGTAATTAACAGATTTATTAATTGATCGTAACAAGAATTTTTTTTGTTTCGGCATAATTCTCTCCGATTTCACCAAATGCTATTGTTTATGTTTGTAGGTCTGCAGGGGTTGTGCGTTAATGCATCATCGGAAATATTTAAGGGCAATGCGCTAACACAAGCCGATGCTGAAGACTTGATCGGTGTGAATAAAATAACCTATTTACTTCACTTCTCTTAATTCACAAACAAGCACACTAATATACTTTCGTCCTTGTTACACAATACCGCCATGACCTAAAACCTTAGTTTGATTGCACCCAGAACGGCGTCATAGGATTTAAGGAAAAAAATACGGTTTGCGTAGGTGAAATGATGATGCACATGATCCATTTTCGCGTAAAATGTGTTGCAGTTATGCTCATTTGACTCGCATTGCATGCACACGGTGTGAGTAAACGGCAGCGAAAAAAACACATTTTATTGTTAGGGTTTCAGTTTAGCGCTTTTTCTTAATTCGAAATTTTTGATAAGATAAAGCTTATTCCGTCATTAAACTAATATCTTTAATTCAAGTGTAGCCTTTATTGTATAGAAAAATATTAAAGGCAAAAAGAGCAAGTCCGTTATTAAGAGGGTTAGAATTTTTTTATATAATATTTCTTATAATGATACCAAGTGAAATATAAGTCCAATACAAGAATGTTAAGCATATTAAACCACAAACAACGTTTTCGACTTATTCGGCCATCGAATTGATTTAACGCATATAAAAAATTGTTTCACTACATTTATTATAATTATTTTATTGCGTGCGATATATTTTAAACAATAATTTAAAATTTCCTGATTCTAAAGATAAAAAAACGTCAGACAGCTGTAGCGAGGCCAACTTAGTTTTGTTCACGTTTATAGCGTTATAATAGAATCAATAGCGTTAAATTTGTACATCACTTCAAACGTAAGCCTAACATGTCTTTATTGCTAGTCCATTTGGCCCATTTTTCGTTTACACATATCATGAAAGAAAATGGCACGTACACCGAGTTGTCTTGATTTACGGAAAAAAAATATGGTTTGCGTGGGTGAAATGATGATGCCACTGATCCGTTTTCGCCTAACATATGTTGAAGTTATTCGAACTCGACTAACCTGGCATTCAGTAGGTGTGATTTTTTCGAAAACATTTAATGCAGCCAAAGAAGGATTGCAGCAAAGATTTACGGCTGCAAAAAAACACCTTATTGGTAGGGTTTGGCGCATTTTCATGATTCCAGTAACCTCTTTCTAAAACAACACGGCATATGTTAACTACGGAAGCGGTATCCCTTGCCTATAACTTGCATAATATGGTAAAAAATAGGTCGGCTTAATAATCTATATCGAAAGGTTTTACTTTAAATAAGGATTGTGCGTGGTAATGAAGGATAGTTTTGTTTCAAATTTAAATAAACTGAAAACTATGGGTCTGATTATATCCTTAAAATGTGTGCCAAAAAAGCTGCGATCATAACACAGGCTTGAAACTCGACTCAAAGTTTTAACATACTTAAAGTATATTGAATGGTATACAACGTGTCGCAATTGTATGTGTGATAAAAGGATGGCATATGCAGAACCGGTAAAATTGACTGTTATCTACCATATCTAAAATTACAATGAAAAGGTTAACCATGTCGGCGATGTGCATGGCTTTTAATTGCAATGTATGCGAAATAAGTCGGCTTAATGATCTTTTTCGTTAAGTTAACATGAGTTAGAGATTATACGTGCGAATGAACGACGGTTATGTTTGAAATTCAATTGCCTGTAAACACCGAGTCTGATTACACCTACTATAATTTGTGCCAAATCAGCTGCGATCATTGTGCAAACTCTACACCAAAATCAAAAAGTTGCCCTGCTTAACATCTATTTAATGGTTTCGAATATATCACCAATGTATAATTGATAGAACGATGGCATATGCAGGACAGGTAAAATTGTATGTAATATACCATGTAAAAATTACAAAATAAATGTGAACCATGTCGGTATGCAATAATTTCACTTGGATCGAATTGTTCATAGGTCTTTTTTAAAATGTCTATCTATCAGATTACACAGAAAACGAATTGTCTATTTGAAACAGTGTTTGATAGAAAGATGGTTATGCTTTTAAGTCGAATTGCCTGTAAACTTCGAGTCTTATTATACCCTTTACATGTGTGCCATTTTAGCTCTGATAATAAGACGGGTTTGAGACTAAGCTCATAATGTAGCCCTGCGTACATTCTATCGATTGCTTTACATTATGTTGCGATTGCATGTGTTTTACAAGGATGGCATATGCAGGACGGGTTAAATTGTCTGCAATATTCCATGTCAAATATAACAAGATGAATATTAACCATGTCGGCGCTATGCATGGCTTTTACTTGGATCGAATTGTTAATAGGTCTTCTTTACAATGTCTATCTATCAGATTACATAGAAAAGGCATTGCATGTTTGATAGAAAGATGGTTATGCTTTTGAGTCGAATTGCCCGTAAACTTCGGGTCTTATTATACCCTTTACATGTGTGCCATTTTAGCTCTGATAATAAGACGGGTTTGAGACAAAGCTTATAATGTAGCCCTGCGTACATTCTATCGATTGGTTTACATTATGTTGCGATTGCATGTGTTTTACAAGGATGGCATATGCAGGACAGGTTAAATTGTCTGCAATATTCCATGTCAAATATAACAAGATGAATATTAACCATGTCGGCGCTATGCATGGCTTTTACTTGGATCGAATTGTTAATAGGTCTTCTTTACAATGTCTATCTATCAGATAACATAGAAAAGGCATTGCATGTTTGATAGAAGGATGGTTATTCTTTTAAGTCGAATTGCCTGTAAACTTCGAGTCTTATTATACCCTTTACATGTGTGCCATTTTAGCTCTGATACTAAGACGGGTTTGAGACTAAGCTCATAATGTAGCCCTGCGTACATTCTATCGATTGCTTTACATTATGTTGCGATTGCATGTGTTTTACAAGGATGGCATATGCAGGACGGGTTAAATTGTTTGCAAAATTACATATCAAATATAACAAGATGAATATTAACCATGTCGGCGCTATGCATGGCTTTGACTTGGATCGAATTGTTAATAGGTCTTCTTTACAATGTCTATCTATCAGATTACATAGAAAAGGCATTGCATGTTTGATAGAAAGATGGTTATGCTTTTGAGTCGAATTGCCCGTAAACTTCGGGTCTTATTATACCCTTTACATGTGTGCCATTTTAGCTCTGATAATAAGACGGGTTTGAGACTAAGCTCATAATGTAGCCCTGCGTACATTCTATCGATTGGTTTACATTATGTTGCGATTGCATGTGTTTTACAAGGATGGCATATGCAGGACAGGTTAAATTGTCTGCAATATTCCATGTCAAATATAACAAGATGAATATTAACCATGTCGGCGCTATGCATGGCTTTTACTTGGATCGAATTGTTAATAGGTCTTCTTTACAATCTCTATCTATCAGATGACATAGAAAAGGCATTGCATGTTTGATAGAAGGATGGTTATGCTTTTAAGTCGAATTGCCTGTAAACTTCGAGTCTTATTATACCCTTTACATGTGTGCCATTTTAGCTCTGATAATAAGACGGGCTTGAGACTAAGCTCATAATGTAGCCCTGCGTACATTCTATCGATTGGTTTACATTATGTTGCGATTGCATGTGTTTTACAAGGATGGCATATGCAGGACGGGTTAAATTGTCTGCAATATTACATATCAAATATAACAAGATGAATATTAACCATGTCGGCGCTATGCATGGCTTTTACTTGGATCGAATTGTTAATAGGTCTTCTTTACAATGTCTATCTATCAGATTACATAGAAAAGGCATTGCATGTTTGATAGAAAGATGGTTATGCTTTTAAGTCGAATTGCCTGTAAACTTCACATTTTATTATACCCTTTACATGTGTGCCATTTTAGCTCTGATACTAAGACGGGTTTGAGACTAAGCTCATAATGTAGCCCTGCGTACATTCTATCGATTGCTTTACATTTTGTTGCGATTGCATGTGTTTTACAAAGATGGCATATCCAGGACGGGTTAAATTGTTTGCAAAATTACATATCAAATATAACAAGATGAATATTAACCATGTCGGCGCTATGCATGGCTTTTACTTGGATCGAATTGTTAATAGGTCTTCTTTACAATGTCTTTCTATCAGATTACATAGAAAAGGCATTGCATGTTTGATAGAAAGATGGTTATCCTTTAAGTCGAATTGCCTGTAAACTTCACATTTTATTATACCCTTTACATGTGTGCCATTTTAGCTCTGATAATAAGACGGGTTTGAGACTAAGCTCATAATGTAGCCCTGCGTACATTCTATCGATTGCTTTACATTTTGTTGCGATTGCATGTGTTTTACAAAGATGGCATATCCAGGACGGGTTAAATTGTTTGCAATATTACATATCAAATATAACAAGATGAATATTAACCATGTCGGCGCTATGCATGGCTTTTACTTGGATCGAATTGTTAATAGGTCTTCTTTACAATGTCTATCTATCAGATTACATAGAAAAGGCATTGCATGTTTGATAGAAAGATGGTTATGCTTTTAAGTCGAATTGCCTGTAAACTTCGAGTCTTATTATACCCTTTACATGTGTGCCATTTAGCACTGATAATAAGACGGGCTTGAGACTAAGCTCATAATGTAGCCCTGCGTACATTCTATCGATTGGTTTACATTATGTTGCGATTGCATGTGTTTTACAAGGATGGCATATGCAGGACAGGTTAAATTGAATATAAACCTTGTCGGCGCTATGCATGGCTTTAACTTGGATCGAATTGTTAATAGGTCGTCTTTACAATGTCTATCTATCAGATTATAAAGAATAGGCTTTGCATTGTTGATAGAAAGATCGTTATGCTTTTAAGTCCAATTGCCTGTTAACTTCGAGTCTTATTATTTCTTTTACATGTGTGCCATTTAGCACTGATAATAAAACGGGCTTGAGACTAAGCTCATAATGTAGCCCTGCGTACATTCTATCGATTGCTTTACATTATGTTGAGATAGCATGTGTTTTACAAGGATGGCTGTGATAGTATTGTATGGAGGGTAGAATAAACCCTGAATGGAGAATAGACGGAATGTCTGTAATACCGGTGTAACTCTGAAAGCCAACCGAGACCCTTGACGAAAAGAAACCCGTGCAGCAACGATAATTCGTATTCAAAAGTGTAACGTACGATATACGTTAATATAGTAAAACACAATTAATAATAAGAGTTAGCAATCACCACAATGGCATATGCAGGACGGGTTAAATTGTCTGCAATATTCCATGTCAAATATAACAAGATGAATATTAACCATGTCGGCGCTATGCATGGCTTTTACTTGGATCGAATTGTTAATAGGTCTTCTTTACAATGTCTATCTATCAGATAACATAGAAAAGGCATTGCATGTTTGATAGAAAGATGGTTATCCTTTTAAGTCGAATTGCCTGTAAACTTCGAGTCTTATTATACCCTTTACATGTGTGCCATTTAGCTCTGATAATAAGACGGGCTCGAGACTAAGCTCATAATGTAGCCCTGCGTACATTCTATCGATTGGTTTACATTATGTTGCGATTGCATGTGTTTTACAAGGATGGCATATGCAGGACAGGTTAAATTGTCTGTAATATTCCATGTCAAATATAACAAGATGAATATTAACCATGTCGGCGCTATGCATGGCTTTAACTTGGATGGAATTATTAATAGGTCTTCTTTACAATGTCTATCTATCAGATTACACAGAAAACGCATTGCATGTTTGATAGAAAGATGGTTATGCTTTAAAGTCCAATTGCCTGTAAACTTCGAATCTTATTATACCCTTTACATGTGTGCCATTTAGCTCTGATAATAAGACGGGCTTGAGACTAAGCTCATAATGTAGCCCTGCGTACATTCTATCGATTAGTTTACATTATGTAGCGATTGCATGTGTTTTACAAGGATGGCATATGCAGGACAGGTTAAATTGTCTGTAATATTCCATGTCAAATATAACAAGATGAATATTAACCATGTCGGCGCTATGCATGGCTTTTACTTGGATCGCATTGTTAATAGGTCTTCTTTACAATGTCTATCTATCAGATTACATAGAAAAGGCATTGCATGTTTGATAGAAAGATGGTTATCCTTTTAAGTCAAATTGCCTGTAAACTTCGAGTCTTATTATACCCTTTACATGTGTGCCATTTAGCTCTGATAATAAGACGGGCTTGAGACGAAACTCATAATGTAGCCCTGAGTACATTCTATCGATTAGTTTACATTATATTGCGATTGCATGGGTTTTTTACAAGGATAGCATATGCAGGACGGGTTTAATTGTCTGCAATATTCCATGTCAAATATAACAAGATGAATATTAACCATGTCGGCGCTATGCATTTCTTTTACTTGGATCGCATTGTTAATAGGTCTTCTTTACAATGTCTATCTATCAGATTACATAGAAAAGGCATTGCATGTTTGATAGAAAGATGGTTATCCTTTTAAGTCAAATTGCCTGTAAACTTCGAGTCTTATTATACCCTTTACATGTGTGCCATTTTAGCTCTGATAATAAGACGGGCTTGAGACGAAACTCATAATGTAGCCCTGAGTACATTCTATCGATTAGTTTACATTATATTGCGATTGCATGGGTTTTTTACAAGGATAGCATATGCAGGACGGGTTTAATTGTCTGCAATATTCCATGTCAAATATAACAAGATGAATATTAACCATGTCGGCGCTATGCATTTCTTTTACTTGGATCGAATTGTTAATAGGTCTTCTTCACAATGGCTATCTATCAGATTACATAGAAAAGGCATTGCATGTTTGATAGAAAAATGGTCATCCTTTTAAGTCGAATTGCCCGTAAACTTCGAGTCTTATTATACCCTTTACATGTGTGCCATTTAGCACTGATAATAAGACGGGCTCGAAACCAAGCTCATAATGTAGCCCTGCGTACATTCTATCGATTAGTTTACATTATGTAGCGATTGCATGTGTTTTACAAGGATGGCATATGCAGGACGGGTTAAATTGTCTGCAATATTCCATGTCAAATATAACAAGATGAATATTAACCATGTCGGCGCTATGCATGGCTTTTACTTGGATCGCATTGTTAATAGGTCTTCTTTACAATGTCTATCTATCAGATTACATAGAAAAGGCATTGCATGTTTGATAGAAAGATGGTTATCCTTTTAAGTCAAATTGCCTGTAAACTTCGAGTCTTATTATACCCTTTACATGTGTGCCATTTTTGCTATGATAATAAGACGGGCTTGAGACGAAACTCATAATGTAGCCCTGAGTACATTCTATCGATTAGTTTACATTATATTGCGATTGCATGGGTTTTTTACAAGGATAGCATATGCAGGACGGGTTTAATTGTCTGCAATATTCCATGTCAAATATAACAAGATGAATATTAACCATGTCGGCGCTATGCATTTCTTTTACTTGGATCGAATTGTTAATAGGTCTTCTTCACAATGGCTATCTATCAGATTACATAGAAAAGGCATTGCATGTTTTATAGAAAAATGGTCATCCTTTTAAGTCGAATTGCCCGTAAACTTCGAGTCTTATTATACCCTTTACATGTGTGCCATTTAGCACTGATAATAAGACGGGCTCGAAACCAAGCTCATAATGTAGCCCTGTGTACATTCTATCGATTAGTTTACAATATGTAGCGATTGCATGTATTTTACAAGGATGGCATATGCAGGACGGGTTAAATTGTCTGCAATATTCCATGTCAAATATAACAAAATGAATATTAACCATGTCGGCGCTATGCATGGCTTTAACTTGGATGGAATGATTAATAGGTTATCTTTACAATCGCTTTTTATTAGATTACATAGAAAATGCATTTCATGTTTGATAGAAGGATGGTTATGCTTTTAAGTCCAATTGCCTGTAAACTTCGAATCTTATTATACCCTTTACATGTGTGCCATTTAGCACTGATAATAAGACGGGCTCGAGACCAAGCTCATAATGTAGCCCTGCGTACATTCTTATTGATTAGTTTACAATATACTGCGATTGCATGTGTTTTACAAAGATGGCATATGCAGGACAGGTTAAATTGTCTGTAATATTCCATGTCAAATATAACAAGATGAATATTAACCATGCCGGCGCTATGCATGGCTTTTACTTGGATCGCATTGTTAATAGGTCTTCTTTACAATGTCTATCTATCAGATTACATAGAAAAGGCATTGCATGTTTGATAGAAAGATGGTTATCCTTTTAAGTCAAATTGCCTGTAAACTTCGAGTCTTATTATACCCTTTACATGTGTGCCATTTATGCTATGATAATAAGACGGGCTTGAGACGAAACTCATAATGTAGCCCTGAGTACATTCTATCGATTAGTTTACATTATATTGCGATTGCATGGGTTTTTTACAAGGATAGCATATGCAGGACGGGTTAAATTGTCTGCAATATTCCATGTCAAATATAACAAGATGAATATTAACCATGTCGGCGCTATGCATTTCTTTTACTTGGATCGAATTGTTAATAGGTCTTCTTCACAATGGCTATCTATCAGATTACATAGAAAAGGCATTGCATGTTTGATAGAAAAATGGTCATCCTTTTAAGTCGAATTGCCCGTAAACTTCGAGTCTTATTATACCCTTTACATGTGTGCCATTTAGCACTGATAATAAGACGGGCTCGAAACCAAGCTCATAATGTAGCCCTGTGTACATTCTATCGATTAGTTTACAATATGTAGCGATTGCATGTATTTTACAAGGATGGCATATGCAGGACGGGTTAAATTGTCTGCAATATTCCATGTCAAATATAACAAAATGAATATTAACCATGTCGGCGCTATGCATGGCTTTAACTTGGATGGAATGATTAATAGGTTATCTTTACAATCGCTTTTTATTAGATTACATAGAAAATGCATTTCATGTTTGATAGAAGGATGGTTATGCTTTTAAGTCCAATTGCCTGTAAACTTCGAATCTTATTATACCCTTTACATGTGTGCCATTTAGCACTGATAATAAGACGGGCTCGAGACCAAGCTCATAATGTAGCCCTGCGTACATTCTATTGATTAGTTTACAATATGTTGCGATTGCATGTGTTTTACAAGGATGGCATATGCAGGACGGGTTAAATTGTCTGCAATATTCCATGTCAAATATAACAAGATGAATATTAACCATGTCGGCGCTATGCATGGCTTTAACTTGGATGGAATTGATTAATAGGTCTATCTTTACAATCGCTATTTATCAGATTACATAGAAAATGCATTGCATGTTTGATAGAAAGATGGTTATGCTTTTAAGTCGAATTGCCTGTAAACTTCGAGTCTTATTATACCCTTTACATGTGTGCCATTTAGCACTGATAATAAGACGGGCTTGAGACGAAACTCATAATGTAGCCCTGCGTACATTCTATTGATTAGTTTACATTATATTGCGATTGCATGTGTTTTACAAGGATGGCATATGCAGGACAGGTTAAATTGTCTGTAATATTCCATGTCAAATATAACAAGATGAATATTAACCATGTCGGCGCTATGCATGGCTTTTACTTGGATCGCATTGTTAATAGGTCTTCTTTACAATGTCTATCTATCAGATTACATAGAAAAGGCATTGCATGTTTGATAGAAAGATGGTTATCCTTTTAAGTCAAATTGCCTGTAAACTTCGAGTCTTATTATACCCTTTACATGTGTGCCATTTATGCTACTGATAATAAGACGGGCTTGAGACGAAACTCATAATGTAGCCCTGAGTACATTCTATCGATTAGTTTACATTATATTGCGATTGCATGGGTTTTTTACAAGGATAGCATATGCAGGACGGGTTTAATTGTCTGCAATATTCCATGTCCAATATAACAAGATGAATATTAACCATGCCGGCGCTATGCATGGCTTTTACTTGGATCGCATTGTTAATAGGTCTTCTTTACAATGTCTATCTATCAGATTACATAGAAAAGGCATTGCATGTTTGATAGAAAGATGGTTATCCTTTTAAGTCAAATTGCCTGTAAACTTCGAGTCTTATTATACCCTTTACATGTGTGCCATTTTTGCTATGATAATAAGACGGGCTTGAGACGAAACTCATAATGTAGCCCTGAGTACATTCTATCGATTAGTTTACATTATATTGCGATTGCATGGGTTTTTTACAAGGATAGCATATGCAGGACGGGTTTAATTGTCTGCAATATTCCATGTCAAATATAACAAGATGAATATTAACCATGTCGGCGCTATGCATTTCTTTTACTTGGATCGAATTGTTAATAGGTCTTCTTCACAATGGCTATCTATCAGATTACATAGAAAAGGCATTGCATGTTTTATAGAAAAATGGTCATCCTTTTAGGTCGAATTGCCCGTAAACTTCGAGTCTTATTATACCCTTTACATGTGTGCCATTTAGCACTGATAATAAGACGGGCTCGAAACCAAGCTCATAATGTAGCCCTGTGTACATTCTATCGATTAGTTTACAATATGTAGCGATTGCATGTATTTTACAAGGATGGCATATGCAGGACGGGTTAAATTGTCTGCAATATTCCATGTCAAATATAACAAAATGAATATTAACCATGTCGGCGCTATGCATGGCTTTAACTTGGATGGAATGATTAATAGGTTATCTTTACAATCGCTTTTTATTAGATTACATAGAAAATGCATTTCATGTTTGATAGAAGGATGGTTATGCTTTTAAGTCCAATTGCCTGTAAACTTCGAATCTTATTATACCCTTTACATGTGTGCCATTTAGCACTGATAATAAGACGGGCTCGAGACCAAGCTCATAATGTAGCCCTGCGTACATTCTATTGATTAGTTTACAATATACTGCGATTGCATGTGTTTTACAAGGATAGCATATGCAGGACAGGTTAAATTGTCTGCAATATTCCATGTCAAATATAACAAGATGAATATTAACCATGTCGGCGCTATGCATGGCTTTTACTTGGATCGCATTGTTAATAGGTCTTCTTTACAATGTCTATCTATCAGATTACATAGAAAAGGCATTGCATGTTTGATAGAAAGATGGTTATCCTTTTAAGTCGAATTGCCTGTAAACTTCGAGTCTTATTATACCCTTTACATGTGTGCCATTTAGCACTGATAATAAGACGGGCTCGAGACCAAGCTCATAATGTAGCCCTGCGTACATTCTATCGATTAGTTTACATTATGTAGCGATTGCATGTATTTTACAAGGATGGCATATGCAGGACGGGTTAAATTGTCTGCAATATTCCATGTCAAATATAACAAAATGAATATTAACCATGTCGGCGCTATGCATGGCTTTAACTTGGATGGAATGATTAATAGGTTATCTTTACAATCGCTTTTTATTAGATTACATAGAAAATGCATTTCATGTTTGATAGAAGGATGGTTATGCTTTTAAGTCCAATTGCCTGTAAACTTCGAGTCTTATTATACCCTTTACATGTGTGCCATTTAGCACTGATAATAAGACGGGCTTGAGACGAAACTCATAATGTAGCCCTGAGTACATTCTATCGATTAGTTTACATTATATTGCGATTGCATGGGTTTTTTTACAAGGATAGCATATGCAGGACGGGTTTAATTGTCTGCAATATTCCATGTCAAATATAACAAGATGAATATTAACCATGTCGGCGCTATGCATTTCTTTTACTTGGATCGAATTGTTAATAGGTCTTCTTTACAATGTCTATCTATCAGATTACATAGAAAAGGCATTGCATGTTTGATAGAAAA
>JAPUBX010000713.1:0-33990 GCA_028672205.1 Proteocephalus fallax
ACACTTCTAATTCAAAATATGACGAGTTTAAATAATAGTGATACTTCAATAACGATTTCCTCCACTAGTCATACTTCTTAGACGACGTCAACAAATGTTGCTTATACTTATACAAAAACGTCCACCCCTACGTATGCAACTGACACGAATGAAACTACTACTGATTCTACTATGACGAATTTAAACAACAACTGATACAAGTAAGACTAATTAAACCACCCCTTCTACTACTGAGATGAATTGTATAACTGCTGATACTACATCAAGCACTACTTATACTACTTCCACATCTTTTGATACTACTGAGACTACTTAAGTAATGGCTGATCCTACTGAGATGCCTTTAGTAACTACTGATACTTCTGATACGACTTCAACATTTTCACTTACTACTGTTGTATTCCGCAATAACTGTTTATTTTTAGTGTGACAAACAGATTAACTGTTGTCGTGCATAGTACGTATAGATGAACCCATAAGAGAGATTCGACACCCAATGGCAAACATATAACCAATCAAGAAATAGTCGGGATGTTGCGGTTCATGAAGAATAGACGTGGCTTGAAAGCAATTAGTCATACAACCGCCTGCAATAAACCGTGGGTAGAACGACGAAAAAAGATAGATGTTTAATAAAAAGGGAGATAGAGTTTTCAACTAGAAATTACTTTAATAAATAAAGCACCAAAATGACAATAAGTTTAATTTATAAGAGATTATAGTGGTCCGGTGATACCTAAAGCTTTAAATGCGCTACCGGTTAAAGTTCGGTTGACTGAGCAACAACCAGGATAAGCGGTGACAATCAATTTAACTGCCATTTCGGCTCTTGGGCTTCTCATCTCTATTATTTGTTCATCGAAATCGATTATTCTCTTTGTCTTCTTGAACGAATGTTCTGTCTCACACAATGTTTAGAAGCCATCGCTGGATATATGTGTTTTGTAATAATTAATATTTCAGATGCGTCGTACAATTATAAGGTCAAATACACGTGTATGTTTTTATTGGTATCTGAATTCAATATAGAGTTCTTTTATAAACATTCGGTCGGTTGAACCTTGCCCAATGAGGCGTCGTTACGTAAAGTCTTTCTGTTCACCTCAAATAGCTTTGAGAATGATGGCGAGAACAGGTCAATGAAATTTATTTATACAGAATGCGATAAATATTTCTTGGCGGTTTCATTGGAAGAGATCAGCTTCACTGGGCCCATAAAACCGTGCACCTGTAGCAGATTAGACAGAGGACAATATTTAAGTTCATTTATGTATTTCTAGTTTTCAGCGGTTGACGTGAACCTGACGTGTCCGCTGGCGTATCTCGGTGCAGACCCACAAGATTGCAAACAGCTCATCGAAGCCTTCCTGGGGCTATCTACGTGTTTCTTCTTAAACATCCAACTGGAGCTTCGTTGAGGTAGATAACATGTCTTTCGTTAAGAGGAATCCTTGGGACCGCAGGCAAGTGGCATCTACTAAGTTTTTCAACGTTCTCGGAGGGCTTCTCTTCTAACATCCATGCTGTTGTTGCTGTGGCCGATTTGCAAAACAAACCTGGTTGTTATGCGCACCTCTGGCGCTCGTCATTTGAAGCCTTAACAACCTTTACGAACCCACATTTATTATTCTTGCTCGGGTAGAGATAGCAGTAGAAACAACGTCGATGACAACGAATTTCCAATGATAGAATTAACCCCGATAAAGAGCGGCCATTCCTTTCCAACTAACAAATCTAGAAGGTGATTCTCCACTTCACTCGAATCTGTTGTTAAGCTTGGTTCGCACAACTGCTCCAAATGCTCAGGCAACTTCATTAGCTTATCTTAAATCTCGTGGAACCGGCGACTCGTTCCCGCATACGTGGGGGGGAAATAAATTATGACATTTGTTAACAGAAATGACAACATGTAATGGGCATTTATACAAAATTGCGCATTTGTTAAAACAACAGCACAAATATTTACCGGTTTCGCCACAATAAACGATTGGAAAATATGAAGCGCAAATGCAGATGCAGAATGTTTGTGACAGTTGAATAATTGCATAGACAAAATAAGTCTAACACCGTTTTTCGTGAACGTCTGTCCATTGTGACATGTTGTCCTGTTGACAAATTTGAGACCACGGCCCGTGGTTGTTGTGGTCAAGGAAGGTGTTATAAGACATGACTTCCTTTTGGTCAAAGCCATGGTTGCAAAACAACCTTTTTGTAGTTGCTGTTTGTTTGATTGGTTGACACGGGAAGTGAAGCCTATGGACAATAACAAGTTTTCCTCGTTAAAATGGCTGTAACCGAGTTAAATGGGCTTTTTATTTATAGATTGAATTTAAAAACAGGTTCAGAAAGCGTTGACTTGTAAAAGTGGCGGTGTTTGAAACACCGGAGGAATATGGAGTCGGGATGATGAAACACTGTTTTAGTTCGAGTAAAAGGAGCCTTTACAGTAGATAGTGAAATACATATCAGGAATAAAAAAATAAGATGATTTAGAAAAAGAGGAGAAGCAATTGGCCCAGAAATTTGTGAAACTGAAGAAATACGAAATGGATACGGAAGTTGGATTAAGGATGATATTGATCGGCCTTGAAAACTCGCGGACTTCGTTCAGAAAACATTCTTGGATGATGAAAGCAGAAAGAGCAGGTTGATACGCGTGTAAGGAGGAAGTAAAAACGCCTGAAAACAAAACGTTAATTTGTTTCAAAGGTTTTGCGGCCTTAACTTCTATTTATTCCTCTAAACAGATTGTTTAAGTTAAGAGAGAGACTGGCAAACACGCGTCCGAAAAAGCAACGTTCCAATAATATCCCGCGTCTCATGAAAAAGACATCGCCGTTGTGTCGTGTTTTATCCTTTGCGCAAGCTGGCGCATTTTACGAAAAAGGGAGAAGATTTCGCTTTCGCCGCAAATTGGCGTAGAGTCATTGCTCAAATCTTTTCACGATTTTCATCACTTTCACAAATTTAAATCTACTTATGTAGATAATACGTTTTGCTATCCTTAAATCTTAAACTTGCCTCGGTAGCCAGCTTTAGGCAATTGCAAGGCCTAGCAATCTTGGAATCAATTATATCCGCAGGGTGGCTTGTCTCTCTGAAAGGGGACGGTCAATCTTCGTGTCAGCTGTTCATAAAGGACCATCGGATGCTTTCATCGGGGTGACACCGTAGATAGATTGCAAGCCAATCGGCCTCGGAGGGTTTTTGTACAAACCACTGCAGTAATTTCGCTTGTGTCCCCATCTGTGCAAACATGTTGGCAAAAATATGTTCTTCGTATCGTTGGAATTTAAATCTACTTATGTCGATAATAAGTTTGGTAGCAGGCTTTTATATACTTCATGGCGGAAAAAGATAAAGATTAACATTAAGAAGATATATTTAACGCAAAAAAGTTCTGTGGCAGCCGCTTACGGCGAAGACACGCAACGTTGTATTCCCAAGTGTACCAGACGTGACAGAGGAAGATGTTTGGATTCTTACATAAACCTCCGTAGTTAACCTAAAAGCAGTACGTCTGTTTTTTTATGCTTCAACTCTCTAGCTGATAGATGGTGTCGTGAGAGATCTGAACCTTATCACTTGGAGAAGCACCTCATTTATTCCTTCTATTCTGCTGAGGAGCGGTATACCTTCTTCAATTGAAAAACGGGTAGTGTTTTTTGCATAATTTTTTGTTTCTTTTAAGAGTCTTAATATCAAGCGACCCTTTTTCGGGTGGGTTTCTTTGGGGTTCAAAGATCGAAACAGTCCGTTACGAATCATGTGGAGAAAACACAAAGATTTTAATATTTGACAAAAATGTGAATTGATTGAACCGTGAGAGGAAATAAATAAAACTTTCCAGGAACGGATACGATTACCCTAGATCATGAATCCCTATTCTTCTGAAACACTTTAATTGTTATTACTGTCCCATAGGATAACTCAAAGGCATGCTTAAGAAATAATGTGCGCTATTGCAGAGCTTAAACCGAATATCTTTGATAACACTTTTTTGTTTCTGGTGTTCAATTTTGACAATTGCAAACACGCGATGAAATAAGAGAAATAGTAATATTGTAAAAAGCAGAACACCCAATATAAGTTACCAAGCTTAGTTTTTGAGTGAAAATTTCTATTTATTTGGAGAAAAAAATGATATGACCTGAATGAATGGTCCTTGGATTCCGGATGCTCTGCAGTGAATTTGAAAGACGTGTTTTTTTCATATCATTCGCAGGAAATCTTTTAAACAGAAACCAAATTGGCTAATGCACACGACTACGCAACCTATGACCGTAACAGTATAACTAAAGACAACATTGAAAACACCTGACCGGTCTCCGTTGCAACGACACGCGCAGGCATCGCCCATTTTCGAAACTTTTGGCCCATGTCAGGCTCTTAGGATTTTTTATGACCAACGTGAATGTTTTCCTCCACAAAATCGCAAGAGAATAGGTTCCAGAGAAGTTCTAAAGTGGTGGACTGAACAATTTCTTTTGAACAGCCTCCATTCTTAACAGGTGTGATGTAGTTTATAATGCAGTTGTTGTAGCAGTTATGCTATTTGACTGCTGGGGGATTGTAAGGAATGATTGGGTTTATCAATAAGATTGTGAAACGACACCATTTTAGCAGATGGGTTTGGACAAGCTGAGTGTGAAATGTAACTCAAGCCTGATCGTCTGCAAGTTCCTCGAATATTTTCAATAAAATGATTTCTTTGCGTATAAAATTTGTTCTCCGGAACCTCCCTTCACGAAGAAGTTTGATGATTTCTTGGAAACTCCTTTGTTCAAGAACTTGGAAGAGGAGTCAATAAAATTTGTTTAAATAATAAAACAAATGTGACCGGAATAAATGTTCTACTATTCAGGATGCTCTTTTGTTAAATAAAACGACGTGTTTTTTGATATAATTCTAAGGAAATTCATTAAACAGCAACCAAATTTGCTAATGCATACAATCCATAACCGTTATGGTATAACTTAAGACGACATTGAAAATGGCATCATCCATTTTCCAAACCGTTTAACCACGTAAGATTTTGTTATGACCCACGGAAAGGTTTTTCCTCCACTCCATCGCGGAAGAATGGGCAATCGAACTTGCAAAGCCACACTTTTAAGCGACATGAACAACTCAGCACAATAAACACAGCCGACAAAGCAAACATCCCTTTTGCCATTTTAGACATGAGAGATGTCGCTAAATTAACCCTTTCCAGCACACGTCGATGCCTTCTTTGGTAAATGCCGTCGACTCGGCTTCCTAGTTAATCAGTTTAGGAGACTAAGCTTAAGCTTTAGCCACATAAAAATTATTGTCCATGCCTGTTTTATTTCCCTTATAGTTTTTTTTCTGAGTTTTAAAACTTTTATCGACCAATGCGTAGACCATACCGTTCAGTTCCAACAAGACACAGCGGCATATTGCAATTCGGTCATTCCCTATTTGTCCCGATTTTGAGTATCACCAGAGCAGGTGAAACAGGAACTAAACGACAATTTTCACATCTAATACTTGTTATATTGCCTATTTTTACTGCTGAAAGTTTTGGTCCTCGTGACCTCAATAAAGCAACTACAATTATTATTATTATATTCGTTTGATGGAAGACTTCATTATACAAGTTATCCAGACGATGCATATCTATAACAAACACATCTAACATAATACGTTTTAATTAAGAAATATCTATTTATTATATTAAACTTAATTGACACAGTTGTGTTTATCATTTCAAAGAAAAACTTCTTATTGATGACGTGGTTTTATTCATAAATACATCGCAAGTTGCCTCGATTCGTTTTTTAATGCAAAAGCTCATTAACGAAACACGTTTTAATCTTTAAGCTAATCCCAGAAACACATCGCTGTGTCTAAGTCTAGGCTTTTTGCAGTAAACCCCGTTACAGCCCAAATCAGAAACCCTGTGCACATATTTGTACTCCTCCACTCGAAAGCAGCGCGTCGTAACATCCCGGTAGGCCCTCATTACCCCCAACGTTTGCTCGGTCGTGGTACATTGGGAAGGCTGAAAAAGAGAACGATTAAGTTCCCAATACGTAGCTGTGGGGCATTTCACCAGCGCATCAAGTGCTACCTTATATTGCTTGCTATTGTCAATTCCGATTACGTGTTGCTGAGACCCAGTAAACCGAATCTTACCATCCTATCAGGTGGCGCGTATACAACTTCCAGTTCACGCGCTTCTCACTTTCACATTTTTTAACCATTTGCTTGGACCGACGTCTGTTGACGTTTTGTTCTTCCGCGGATATATATATATAAAACTTATGCCTCTGTTAATTGCTTGTGCATCGATATTTACACTCAGGAGGCGCATGTTCTTCTAAGGTTTGCCAGAAAGTTTGCGCAAGTTTCAACACGGATCTGTTCGGAAGTGTGTGAACCGCCTTCCCCATTAAGATTTCCTCCGTCCATTCGAACGGGTTTTCAATCGCTAGTTCACTGACATATCTACTCCCAAGCCACGCACATCACGTTCAATCAGCAGTAAAAAGACAATGCTGTGACTGTTATCGCTTCACTCGATAATTTCACCGCCAGTTCAAGATCAAAATTCCTCGTCTTCGGTTATCTTGGATTGATTAACTTGATGCAGTTTTCTGTTAATGCCGCTGTTCCTGTTTCTTATTTCGCGGTAACACGTTGCTAAGATCCAGTTAGCCGACCCCTACCATCCTCGCAGGTTGTACGTATACAGGATCAGGCGTTGCGTATTTTATTTGTTAAAAAAAGCGTAGTTCATAGAACCCAAATCGAATACTGCCATATGAGCTAACTTCATGGATCGTTCCATGACAAATTATACGGAGTGCAACGTATGACCCGTGACGTGGTACTACTACTCCGGGTCAAAGTGCACAATATTTAATGACAAGAAAAGTGGACTATTACAACGGCACATGCCCAGCAGGCAAACGGTCTGCTCTTGTGGCACCGCTGTGACGCAGTTTAAGAGGGCCCAGCCAAGGTCTGCGCCTGTCGAGTTGCCCTAGACACCCAACACTTATAATAGGAAACATAACATGCCTTGAGCATCCTGACAGGAACTCCATGGAATCCTGGTAATAATTTTTCCGAGAACTGCTTCATCTCAACATTCAGTTCGTGGACAAAGTCGTAATCCACCTACAAAAAACCTCGACAGAATGAATCTCACTCTCTAGTTAAACGTATAGCCATTATATACAAATCACCCATCGTTTAGTCAGCTACATGTTGGTCATAAACGCGGCATTTGCACTGAGAAGGTGGAACCATTTGCAATACACGACGCATCGGAGGAATTAGGACATCAAAGGATACACCACGACAGAAAACACGACCACCCACACGACACTGTTGTAGACGCGACTCGAGGTTCTTAAGGGCCTGTCGCTTATATTCTCGAAACAGCGACCGTCGTACTAAAATACGGAAATCCGACGAACGTACGAGACATCCGGTGATTCCTCGGGTTCGCAACGTACTATTTGGAGTACAATAATAGGCAAGCCGAGATTGCAAAACCCGTGAACCGACTGACCAGGAAGAGAACGCCGTTTGTTTTGGGACAAGAACAGAAAGAAGGTTTCGATAGACTCAAGCAAATCGTCTGTAGCCACCCAATAATCCCTTCCGGATTTTGAACTAGAGTTTACGATCCGGGCTGATGCATTCCATACAGTCCTTGGGTCCGTGCTTGAGCAGGAGAAGAGCGGAGCCCCCGTCGCGATTCGCTTTGCCTCACCAACACTGAACGCGGCCTAGCGAAAATGACTCCGCGACCGAGCACGAGTGTGTCGCGATCGTGTGTGCCATAAAAAACGTGCGAAGACTACGTCTTACGGGACAAGGTTTACGGTGGTCATTGACCACAACCCCTAGTGTACCTGCACAGTTCTAAGGACGTCCACAACCGGAAAGCACGGTGGCTGATGGCACTCCAGCGCAACTATTTCGTGCTGCAACACCAAGCGGGAAAGTTGAACGTAGTCGCCGACGCGCTATCAAGGATGCCGGACAAGGAAAAGACGCAAGGGGACGAGGCGGTCGATACCGAGTCGACCGAACCGATGATATGTCCCGTGTTAAAAGCAAACTGGCTCGAATTCGCCTTCGAGGCAGCGCATTCTACGTTTCTACCAATAGCAGCTAAGGTCGACGCGAAGGACAACTCCTACGGTGTGTACAGGAGGCAGTCAACCGAAGGTGAAGGCGTTGTGGAACGAGTTTTAGACTTGTTAAATAAACTACCTCAAATGCGCGAAGGAAAGACGCGTCGTTTACGAAATCCTAAGCCAATACTCAGGCAGTAAAGGAAATTGAACATCAGAGGATCCACCTCAATGAGGTAAATGCGGAAATAAACGCTTAGAAGTCTAACGTCGCGAAGATAATGGTAAAACAACCGCTTACTAAAAAAAGAGCGTAATCCACGTTTTCACAAATGCCGCGTACACCCACACAATGGCAGCCATGGTCGACGCGAAAAGACGACTTCTACGGTGAGTACAGGAGGCAGTCAACCGAGTCCCTAGATCTTGCCGGGGCGCGAAGACAGGAAAAATATCTCATCTGACAACAACCTTGTGCGCGCGCGTTCAAGATATGCCAGCAGCCTGCCGAAGAACCTGTGCCCGAAAACGGTGCAACGTCGCTTCACTTGACCAGCCCACCAAACGCGAAACCCATACCCGTGAGGAGCAATCTGTAGGCCAACAGTTGACACTTTATTAAAAGGTCCGTGCAACAAGCAACAAAAGCCGAACTAGGGACAGAAATACACCAAAGGAAAGACTGGATCACCGACGACATTATTAGTTACTATCTGCAAAGGCCAGAGAAGCCCAAATGCAAGGCTTTCCATAATTTTAAAATCTCAGCCGACAATCCACGCGCTCAGAGTCTGAACCGCAATAAATACTGATATGAAGTTGCATGGCTCCCGGCGAACGTTGTAGTAAACATTTTCATTGACATTTAGACGAAATGAAAATAACCATGCATCGCGAAGATGATCAGGACCTTCAGCAGAACTTGCATTCATGCAATCGATCAGAAAATCGAAAAGAAGTTTCGAACAGGGAGACTGTTCGCCCTCTTGATTCGCGAAAACGCCATCAAAAAACCCCAAAAGAATTCATAAATAAAAACGCTTCAACCACAGCACTCGAAACATAAGCTCAAAAGCATGGAATGTGATATAAAAAGAAGACTTCACTTAGAACATGAAAACAGTCATGTGGGGATTTTAAATAAACCTTTCGCGACAAACACTGATATTGAACTGATGTGTCTTATCGTGGTATATTACTTGACAAATAATAAGCGATATAATGAAATCTCGGCCTAAAACATGCATACCAAAACACCAACATATATCGAAGCATATCCCGAAATTGGTAGCGCCGAAAACGGTTGTCCTTAATTAATTTGGCGATAAGGTATCCCTCAGGCTTATTGGCTTCTTACAGTTCCAGATGCAAAGTCAGTACAGATTAATTATCAAAAACGCGCTAGATGTTTGGGCTTGACTTAAAAGTCATTTCCTATACAAAAATATTGCGAACTAGAGTTGCTCTTTTTTTAGGAAACACGAATGACCAACATTTTGTCCCAATAGACAAATTCAAAAGAAACAGGAGACTGTGAAGCTAATCTAGAGAAGCGACAGCTTGTGATGCGGAGTGTAGTGCTCCCGGAGTTGCAATAGTCCTCCGCTTCCTCGGAAACGGGAAACCAAGAGATTTAAGAGTGCTGTAACGCAAAACCTAATAGTTAACAATCCACTCCTTGTAAACACCATTGAATTTGGTGCCTTCAAGCATACGCTTTATTTTTATTTAATGAGCATACTCAGCAAATTCTCTTACGTAAATTTTGAGAGATGTCTGTCGGAAATCTTTTGAAACTTTGAATCTTGTATGGAATTTCAAGGACGTTTAATCATGTTACTCGATAAAAATGTTAAAATAAAATTTCTTTTACAGCTTTTTAAGAAATGCACATTGCAATTCGTTTAATAAGCATAGTGAAGCCAGGGTTGACAACAATTGAAACGTAAGTTATCGTATGTCTTCAAACGAATAGTTTTGCTGGAAAATCGTCAACAAATATTTTATTTGAATAAGTGTTTAAGGGCACTCAAAGAAGGTGTATTTGTTTGTAAACGATTTTTACACTTTTGGCGTAAAAAAACATTTTAGCAAAAAAAAGCCTCTTCGTGAACGAAGCTAAGTTGAACTAGAGATAGTTGTCTAACGCATTTTGTGCACTTCAGATTCAGGAAATTATAAAGCTTTGTATTAAAATAAATTTGACGCAATAAAAAATAGTGGATTTACAATTAAGGAGTCTTCTGATTTTAAAAAAACAATTTTGCAACGTTTACGCGCGCGATTGTAATTGCTCAGTCATGAAAATTTTTCCGACGGATTGTTCTCGATTGGCTTGAGTAATTTACTATAAATTCGCTCTGTCGGTTGAATGAGGAGAATCGGTTGATAGAAAAATTATGAAAAAAATACTTCTTCATTTTCTGTTAGGTATGTGCTTGTTTTCGTCCCACAAAACATTCCTCAGGTTTATCTTCTTTTTTTTCAATAGACCGACACGACAACAACAGCGACTTACGTCTCAACTTCCACGGATACCTCAGCGACAACAGAACCAGTTACAGTCACTGAAATTTCAACTTTAACAAAAACTACAACGGCTTCTGAAATATCCACTGCAACGGACGCGTCAACAAACACTGAAACGTCAACAACAATGCACGACGACAACCGACACAATTTCGACTTAAAAAACCTTTCGACTAACGCTTTTTTTAAATCTTTAATTTCACTTTTTTGTGTGACATTTGCACTTATCTTACCCGCTTAAATTTTTAAAATCAAAGGTCGGTTACAGCCTTTTTAGAAATGCATCTTTCAATTCGTTTAATAAGCATAGTGATATGATATATCGAACCGGTCAAACGCGAAATGAATATAAGCAAACAAGAAGTCATATTGTTGATAAAAACGTTTTTCGCGAAAACACAGGTTTGATAATTATGATTATCTCTAAGGCGATTTGTCAAATCTGTTTAATTAATTCATTTATTGATCCTATCCTGACTTCTTTTGCAGCATAACTGTATCGCTTGCGCCAAATACCATTAACCATAGCTATTGGTCTTCAGAGGTTGAGCGTAGTTGCTTTATCGGCTTCATTTTTTAATGTTCTAGATGGTCTCTAACGGTATAACCTATGCATTCGTCGAAACGATTTACACTTTAAAAAAACTTGAACCGAAATGATAAGAATGGTTACTGAAAATAGAAGCAGTATTTAGTAAAAATAATTTTGAGCGGCGCTTCAACAATAATTTACTGAATCGAGAGCATAAGAAGGCTACTTTTAAATAAAATTATTTAAACAGTGTACGAAGGTAAATAATCTGACCATTTGAAAAAAATAAATGGGGACCAATTTACCATAATGGGAATTATACTGGCATTGACAAACGTTTTTGTTATGGCTAGAGCCTTAACTAAGTCTTCTTAACTGGCAAACTCAAAAACATACACGGCAAAAGTCATTTAAGACGGCATTTTATTGATCACTACATGATAACCGACTGTTATAAAGCACGCCGATGTGAAACGCGACAGTTAGGGGAAAAGTAATGAAAATGCATTCAGCGAAGACAATTTCAGTTCCTTAGTTACTTTCTGGCCGAGCTGTTGAAAATCACAATTCGTCTTGCATGCATGGCATATAGTCAAATCATAAAGCGTATTTTATAAGTGCCACGTCTGTTAGGAACCGAAGGCTCGACGTGGAGTAGTTAAATTTAAAAAAAACCGCAATCACCGCGTTTTTTAGTAAAACGCTTTTATTTTGCAAGAATATGGAAGCGACTTTTACATGTTTATGTGGATTAGAAACAAATGTTGAGGCAAATTATTCAACAATCCTTTTTTTCATCTTTACATCGTTGAGAAAGATTGCGGGAAGTACAAGAAACCTTCTTAGACGCCTTTGCTCCAGCATTAAGAAAATAGTTGTCGGTGAGCGAAACTGAAGCCACGGCATCCAGAGTGCTGTTATTTGTATTTATAAGAAAACTGAAACAGCTGATCTGCACTAAATGTGAATTCGAAAATCTGCTAGAGCGACTCTTTATTACAACGCCTTATTTTGTGACAATTTTTAATTTTGTGCGAAAAGAATTCATTTTTCATGAAATCATAGCATTTTTTTGTAAGTAAGTACACTACCAACAGTATACATAGCAATCAAAATTCTAACATTATAGATACTCTAGTTGTCTCCGAATTCGCGTTTCTCATAAAATTCCTTATTCGGATAGATAGGTTAGTTTGGGGGAACGTCTGGCCTTTTTTATAATAAGAAAAGAACACTGCAGGTAAGACAGAGATGAGAGTGGAACAGTTACAGAGTTGGAAGAGGGTGGAAAAATGTGGTGTACCAGAAATTGGCTTTAGTTCAACAACATGGGCAAAGATGTGCTGCGGCTCTTCCTTTAATCTGTGTCCTGTTAGCCAATTCGCGAGTTTGCGCCGCCATTGACCTTTCTTCATTTTTTTTTACGTCTATTCTCAGAGAAGTCTTACAGAAATCTTTTGAAACTTTGACTCTTGTAGTAAATTTACAAGGCCATAAAATCAAAACAACGTACCCTCTTTCGAAAAACGGACAAGCACTTTCGGTTAAATTCGTCTTTTGTTTCTACAATGCTCTGAAGTCGTTGTTGGTTCAATCACACCTAGTTTAATGGTCATGGCGTCATTGTGGCACCACGACGAAATAAAATGGGTGCGTGTATGTGTGAATAAAAACGAGTGCAGTTAATGCGTCATTGCGTCCAATTTCTCAGGCAGTCACGAGCTTGCACAGCTATGATAGCAGCAGTGCGACTTAGTCTCCTTTTAGTTTAAAACGATGATTCAGAAGAATAACTCGATAACAAACAAATGGAAGTCGTTTATTAATATATGCCCTAAAATGTTATATGTTATATTTTGAGCGTGGTTATTGTGTAGAAAATCCAGGATTGGCAACACTGGAAACGTAAGTTATTGTTTGTCTTCAAACTAACAGTTTTTTTGAAAAATCGTAAAAAAATGCATTAAGTGTTCAATCCAGTACTATGTCTACAGCCGACATGGCTTGCATCTAGGGTGTTATTTTACACATGAATAATGACAGTCAATAAAACCTTAAGAATAAACTTTACTTATATAAAACGCAAAATGCGGCAGTTTCTATTCCAATCTATAAATCTTGCAAAGCCACACGTATTAATTATGTGACAGAAAATAAAACGCGCAAACGCAGCAAATAGGATACCAATCGACAGATATTGCAGAGTTTCATATGCTTATCAAGTGTTCGAGCCAGTGCGAAAAATACAATCGATATGGCTTGCTTTCATGGTGGAATTTTAAACATGGAAGATGACAGAAAATAAAACGCGCAAACGCAGCAAATAGGATACCAATCGATAGATATTGCAGAGCTTCATATGCTTATCAAGTGTTCGAGCCAGTGCCACAGATACCGATGAAATGACTTGCATTCATGGTGTAATTGAAAACATGGAAGATCAAATTTAATTTATCCTTCAAGCATAAGCTTTTCACTTTCATTGTTTGCGAACGCAGCCATTGGAAACGAATCGATAATGCTTAAGAAGCAACGCAGTGTCATAAGGTGTTCGAGCTAAACAAATAGATACCGCTGACATGGCTTGCATTCATTGTGTAATTTTCTGACATTGAAAATGCGATAAATACAACCTTCAAACATACGCCTCGCTCTAACATAACGCGTAAACGCAGCAAATTGTATGCCAATCGATAGAGTTTGCAAAACGACACATTTTGGATTGGTGTTCAAGTCAGTGCTATAAATACACCCGACTTAGCTAAAATCCATAGGGTCATTTTCGACACACGAGATGTCGGTTAATTAAACAACTCAACAATACGTAGTTCTCTTATTGAACGAACAATGGCAGCGAATTGTATAACTAATCGATAGAGTTTGCAAAACCACACATTTTGGGTTGGTGTTCAAGTCAGTGCTATAAATACAGCCGACTTGGCTAACATCCATAAGGTCATTTTCGACACACGAGATTCCGGTTAATTAAATCACTCAACCATATCGTAGTTCTCTGATTGAACGGTACAATAGCAGCGAATCGTACAATATTTGATAGAGTTTGCAAAACCACAAATCTTTGATTGGTGTTCAAGTCAGTGCTATAAATACACCCGACTTGGCTAACATCAATAAAGTCATTTTCGACACACGGGATGTCGGTTTATTAAACCACTAAACCATACCAAGTTCTCTTATTGAACAGTCAATGGCAGCGAATCGTATAACAATTGATAGAGTTTGTAAAAACACATATTTTGGATTGGTGTTTTAGTCAGTGCTATAAATACACCCGACTAAGCTAAAATCCATAGGGTCATTTTCGCCCACGGAATGTCGGTTAATTAAACCAGTCAGCAAGACGTTGTTCTCTTAAACAACAGGCAATTAAAATTGTATAACAATCGATAGAGCTTGGAAAGCCACACATTTTTATATTGTGGTCGAGCCGGTGGCAGTCTTACAGCCGAACTGGCTTTCCTCAATAGTGTAATTTTCGGACATTGAAGATGACAATGAAATTTAACCTCTTAAGTACGCGCCAAACTACGTATTGAACGTGCGATGCAAGAACATAATATACCCAGTAGATAGAGCTTGCAAAGCCACATATATCCATTTGTTTGTCGTGCCGGTTGCAGTTTTACAGCCGAACTGGCTTCCCTCAATAGTTTAATTTCGGACCTTGAATATGACAATGAATGTAATCTCTTAAGTACGCGCCAAACTCGTATTGAACGTGCGATGCCAAAACCTCATATACCAGTTGTTAGAGCTTGCTTTAATCTAGGACGTTTTACAACAAGTTTCTACGTTTGTTTTTTTAGAGCAAAAATATAAATTACAATGGCAAAAGGTTTTGGTAAATAAAATGAGCATTTTTCGATGAAAGTATATTTATTTATTTTTCTTCGTGCTTTTAGTTGATTTTCAAATCATTATCGATGGAACAGTTATCCATCCACGGTATGAGTTTGTGTTTATGTGTTTAAGGAAGAGAAGAATATAGAAAAATAAACATTTTGACAAGGTTTCCTTTTAAAAGGTTTTTTTTAATGCCGGACAAATTAAGTTAATTTACCTTATTTACGATCTTTAACGACGGCTCAACTGATTACTAATTATTCATACTAACATCTGCTACCGAAATCCTTATTATTATACGATGTTTTGTCTTATGTGACATTTACAGAAACGCCACGCGTACGTTGTGCGTCATGTATTAATAACTGTAACTGCCTGAATGATAAAACGTTTCAGTCATTTGGGCATTGCAGAAAAACGCATACCTTGTTAATTTTTATTTTAAACACCATTTTATTGTTTCTAATGAAGAAGTTTTCGTTATCGGAACAATTTTCTAAAGTTTTTTAAGGCAAGATCGTTTAATAAAATAAAACTGACTTTAACAGAGACTGTTAATTACCTCAATTTGTTTGTGTAGAATTACCTGTTGCCATATTTCGATAGCCAAAACATTTAATTATGTTAATTGCACATCCTTATGCGCAGTTATTAAATGTAATCTTGCGAAAAATATTTTTTTAAATATTCGCTATTTATGCCCTGTTTTTCCTTTCGTATTTCGTCTAATAAAACAATAAAAAATAAATTGAAGCAACGAGTAACGTCGCATAGCACATTGATTAAGCTTATCGATAAGTAAAAATCGTTTTAATATCAGCAAAAATTGAACTCGAAAATATGATTTTTGGGATTTTTTGTCCAAGGCCATTACTTTGAAGCAAAGGAAAATTGGTTTTGCAATATGGGTCGAAACAGTATAATTTCAATTTTATTTCCTGCTTCACCGGCGTTGATAAACTTAAATTCAAGGCCAAATAAGAAATTAACGAACCGCGAGACGCAACTGGTATAGAATATTGTTTTCTTGGAATTGTTACCCACTCCTATTTCAGTTGGAACTTGACTCTGATTAAGTGTTTTTATTTTTTAACAAACAAATACAATATGAATAGCCGATAAGCTGAAACAGGTTCACAGTCAAACATAAAGCAAGGCTTCAAAATCAAACTTTATCAGAACCATTATGTAGTCAACTATAATAAGCGTTGCAAGGCGCGCGCTTTGGATAAGTGCCTTTCAATGGCCGCCATTTCACGTTTGACAAACTTTATATGCTTCGTGGGTTAAATTGGCCTTTCTTGCAAATTTACCTCGATGTTACTTCCTTTATTCTTCTTAACTTATTCTGCATTTTCTACGTATAATCGTGACGTCCTGTAACATTTTTGTTTATTGTAAATTTTAATGCTGAAAGTGTTGGTCCTCGTGACCTTAATAAAGCGAATATTATTATCATTATTATTATTATTGCATGCATAGAACAGAAAAACTAAAATTAATCCTGAATGATTTTTCGTTTCTTTTTCAAACCAAGCATAAAGTTTGTAGGTAAATTACGTCCGCGATGTATACAAGTTTAGGCAAAAGCAAAGCAATGGTCTGAAAAGATCTCTGTGATTAAAAGAGATGATTGCCGCTTTTCGTCGCAACGACGCCTTATCTGATACTGTCTCATTTTGGTCGGCTAAAAAATATAAAGTGATCTTAACGAAAAAAGTGTATTTGATAATACGAGTTGACTAGCGCGTTCAGCATTGTTTGTCGCGCACACACGAGAGTCATCAATTCGATTCCAGCATTAATTTTGAATCACGCCTTCATTTTTGCTGCTAGTTAACAACGAAACGCTTTTAAACCAAGTAAACATCAATTTGGGTGACTGTTTCTAGCACAGCTATGTAATCTCCCGACTGCCTGAGCTATTGAAAGCAATGACGCATTAACTACACTTTTATCCATCTAAACATACACACAAACCCATTTCATTTCTTCGTGGGTCCAACTTAACGCCATGGCTTTAAAACTTGGTGTGCAAGACACCAAAACAGCTTATAATAATACAGTTTTCGTATGTGAACAAAAGTATCCAAACAAAGTGATTTTACAGATTACTATTTCTTAAGTTCTTAAATTTTTCGAATACATAAACGGCTTTTGAATACGACAATTTTGCTATAACAAAACCTTTTCTGCGTTAAAAGTATAGTTATTTTTGTTTGTTTCAAACTCGTGTCAAATAATATTTCATAAAGTATTTTATTGTATAAAACTGTAATTTTGGGACATTTTCTTTGCTTCCTTACTAATTGAAATCGTTTTAATTCCGTTTTAAACAATTAACGTAGTCTGCTCCTGCAATACACAATCATAGAATGTTGATGTTAAAGGTTTTCGTCATTGATACCTAAATAAAGCGAATGCGATTATTATTATCAGTAGTACATTTGTAACTTTTATTCTTTTTAATGTTGCTTGATTTTGAAAAAGGAAACTGGTAAATTGTTCCACGCGAGCGTTTATTCATGTTAAACACAACGAAAATTGCTGTGACCTTAATTAAATAAATTAATACAGCATCGACAAACCATACTTGCGCCAGTAAACACGTTGCGTCCCACGTGTGTCCAGACAGGACATGTCGTAACAAGCATCGCACTGTGCCGGAATGTTTTGCCCAGTTCAGGCCTTAACTATTGTAAGAACAAAAAAACATTCCCGACCTTTATGTTTTGCAATCCTGCCATTCTAATTTTTCGGCCGCGATTTCTTTGAATTCGTATTCTCATTTTTAACTGGAATATATAAAAAAAGAAGCAGTCTCTGCTTATTTAGATATTTGACCTTCGAGTCTCTCTACTCGGATGGATGATTGGTCTTGCTTTCTCTTTACTAAGTTGGATGTTCTGGCTTGCAGTCTCTCTTCTAATTTAGATGTTCTGGCTTGCAGTCTCTAAACTAAGGTTGATGTTTGGATTTGCAGTCTTTATGTATGGCAGTCTGATGTATGGCTTGAAGTCTTTCTACGCAGTTGGATGTTTGGCCTTTAAGACTCTCTACAAAGTTTGATGTTTTGCCTTCCAGTCTCTCTTATCAGTTTGATGTTTGGCCTTCCTGTCTCTTGATTCTTTTCTGGGTTAAGGCAAGCAGTATATCTACTAAGTTGGCAGTTATGGCCTGCAGTCTCTCAAATAAGTATGATATTTGGCCTTCAAGTCCCTCGTCTCAGTTGAATGTTTGAGCTTCCAGTCTCTCTATTCAGTTTTCATGTTTGGGCAAGCAGTATCTCTAATGTATTAGAAGTTGTTGCTTGCAGTGTCTCTACTAGTTTGGCGGTTTTGACTTCCAGGCTCTCTACTCAGTTGGAGGTTTGCCCTTTAAGTCTCTGAACTCAGCTGCTAGTTTTAGCTTGCAGTCTTTTTATTCAGTTGGAGGTTTGGCCTTTCAGTCTCTCGATTCTTTTGTGGGTTTAGGCAAGCAGTATATCTACTAAGTTGGAAGTTATGGCTTGCAGTCTTTCAACTAAGTAAGATATTTGGTCTTCAAAGCTCTCGTCTCAGTTGAATTTTTGAGCTTCCAGTCCCTCTATTCAGTTTGATGTTTAAGCTAGCAGTCTCTTTACTGAGTTGAATGTTTGGCCTACGAGGATTTCTTATCAGTTTGATGATTGGCCTTCCAGGCACTCAAATAAGTTGGATGTTTGACTTCGTGTGTCTCAACTCAGTTGCATCTTTAGGCTTGCAGTCTATTATCTCAGTGTGATGTTAAGCTTTCCAGTCGTTCAACTCAGTTAGATGTTGAGCTGTCCAGTCATTCAACTCAGTTGGATGTTTGGCCTTCCAAGCTCTCTACTCAGTTAGATATATTTCTTTCCAGTCTCTTTTCCCATGTTGAATGTTTGACTGTCAAGTACTTCCACTTAGTTGGATGTTTGGCCTTCCAGACTCTCTTTACAAAATGTGTTTTGTATTCAGGTCGCTCTACTAAGTTGGAAGTTGGGGCTAGTAGTCTCTCAACTCAGTTGGAGGTTTTGCCTTAAAGGCTCTCTTCTCAGTTGGAGGTTTGACCTTCAAGTCTCTTTACTTTGTTTGATGTTTGACTGTCCAGTACCTCTACTCAGTTGGATGTTTCGACGTTAAGGCTCTCTACTCAGATGGAGGTTTGGCCTTTCGGTCTCTCTACTTTGTTGGATGTTTGACTGTCCAGTACCTCTACTTAGTTGGATGTTTGGCTTTCCGGGCTCTCTACTAAGTTGGATGTTTAGCTGTCCAGCCTTCAACTCAGTTAGATGTTCGGCATTCAAGTCTCTCGTCTCAGTTGAATGTTTAAGCTTCCAGTCTCTGTTCGATGTTTGGGCAAGCAGTACCTATAATATATGAGAAGTTGTGGCTTGCAGTGTCTCTACTCGTTTGGAGCTTTTGACTTCCAGGCTCTCTACTCAGTTGGACGTTTGGCCTTTAAGTCTCTCGATTCAGATGGGGATTTAAGCAAGCAGTATATCTACTAAGTTAGAAGTCATGGCTTGCAGTCTCTCAACTTAGTAAGATATTTGGCCTTCAAGTCTCTCGTCTCAGTCGAATGTTTGAGCTTCCAGTATCTCTATTCAGTTTGATGTTTGGGTAAGCAGTATCTCTACTAAGTTAGAAGTTGTTGCTTGCAGTGTCTTTATTCAGTTGGATGTTTTAAATTGCAGTCTTTGTGCTCAGTTGGATGTTTGGCCTAGCAGTCTTTCTGATCAGTCGGATGTTTGGTTGTCCAGTCTCTCTACCCAGTTAGATGTTTGGCCTTCCAGTCTCGCTTATCAGTTTGATGTTTTGCCTTTCAGTCTCTCTATTAAGTTTGATGTTTGGGCAAGCAGTAGCTCTACTAAGTTCCAAGTTGTGGCTTGCAGTGTCTTTATTCAGTTAGAGGTTTTAAATTGCAGTCTTTCTGCTCAGTTGGATGTTTGGCCTTCCAGTCAATCTATTAAGTTGGAAATTTGGCCTTTCAGTCTCTTAACTCAGCTGGATGTTTGACCTAGCAGTCTTTCTGATCAGTTGGATGTTTGGTTGTCAGAGTTGGATGTTTGGTTGTCCAGTCTCTCTACCCAGTTAGATGCTTGGCCTTCCAGTCTCGCTTATCAGTTTGATGTTTTGCCTTTCAGTCTCTCTATTAAGTTTGATGTTTGGGCAAGCAGTAGCTCTACTAAGTTCGAAGTTGTGGCTTGCAGTGTCTTTATTCAGTTAGAGGTTTTGACTGACATGCTCTCTACTCAGTTGGAGGTTTGGCCTTTCAGTCATTCTACACAGCTGGATGTTTGACCTTGCAGTCTTTCTGCTAAATTGGATGTTTGGTTTTCCAGTCTCTCTACTCAGTTTGATGTTTGGCCTTCCAGTTTCTCTTATCAGTTTGATGTTTGGCCTTTCAGGCTTTCTAATCAGTTAAATGTTTGGGCATGGAGTCTCTTTGGTACGTTCCATGTTTGGTTTTCAAGGCTCTCAACTAAGTGAGATCTTTTGACTTCCCGTGTCTCAACTCAGTTGCATGTTTGGGCTTTCAGTCTCCCATCTCAGTTTGATGTTTAGCTGTCCAGTCTTTCAATTCAGTTAGATGTTCGGCATTTCAGTCTCTCTGCTCAGTTGGAGGTTTGGCCTTGCAGTCTTTCTGCTCAGTTGGATGTTTGGTTGTTTAGTCTCTCTACTCAGTTTGATGGTCGGCCTTCCAGTCTCTTTTATCGGTTTGATGTTTGGCCTTCCTGTCTCTTTTATCAGTTTGATATTTGGCCTTTCAGTCTCTCTTTTTAGTTGGATGTTTGGGCTTGCAGTCTCTAATCTCAGTTCGATGTTTAGCTGTCCAGTCTTTCAACTCAGATGGATGTTCGGCATTCAAGTCTCTCTATTCAGTTTGATGTTTGGGCAAGCAGTTTCTCTAATATATTAGAAGTTGTGGCTTGCAGTGTCTCTTCTAGTTTGGAGGTTTTGACTTCCAGGCTTTCTACTCAGTTGGAGGTTTGGCCTTTCAGTCTCTCTACTCAGCTGGATGTGTGACATTGCAGTCTTTCTTTTAAGTTGGATATTTGGTTGTCCAGTCTTTCTACTCAGTTGGATGTTTGGCCTTCCAGTCTTTATTATCAGTTTGATGTTTGGCGTGCCAGTCTCTTTACTCAGTTTGAGGTTAGGCCTTCCAATCTCTCGATTCAGTTGGGCGTTAAGGCAAGCAGTATATGTACTAAGTTGGAAGATACGGCTTGAAGTCTCTCAACTCAGTAAGATGTTCGGCCTTCAAGTCTCTCGTCTCAGTTGAATGTTTAAGCTTCCAGTCTCTCTACTCTGTTCGATGTTTGACTTTCCAGTCCATCTACTCAGTTAGATATTTGGCCTTCCAGGCTCCCTGCTCAAAACGTGTTTTGTATTCATTCTCTCTTCTAAGTTGGAAGTTGGGGCTAGTAGACTCTCAACTCAGTTTGAGGTTTCGACTTCAAAGCTCTCAACTCAGTTGGAGGTTAGGCCTCCCAGTCTCTCTACTCAGTTGAATTTTTGAGCTTCCAGTCTCTCTACTCAGTTGGAGGTTTGGCCTCTGAGTCTCTATACTCAGCTGGTAGTTTAAGCTTGCAGTCTTTATGCTCAGTTCGATGTTTGGCCTTCCAATCTTTCGATTAAATTTGGGGTTTAGGCAAGCAGTATATCTACTAAGTTGGAAGTTATGGCTTGCAGTCTCTCAACTCAGTAAGATGTTCGGCCTTCAAGTCTCTCGTCTCAGTTGAATGTTTGAGCTTCCAGGCTCTCTGCTCAAAATGTGTTTTGTATTCTAGTATCTCTTCTAAGTTGGAAGTTGGGGTACGTAGTATCTCAACTTAGTTTGAGGTTTTGACATCAAGTCTCTCTACTCAAATGGATGTTTTACTGTCCAGTACCTCTACTTAGTTGGATGTTTGGCCTTCCAGGCTTTCTAATCAGTTGGATGTTTGGGCATGGAGTCTGTTTGGTAAGTTCCATGTTTGGTTTTCAAGGCTCTCAACTAAGTTGGATGTTTTGACTTCCCGTGTCTCAACTCAGTTGCATGTTTGGGTTTGCAGGCTCCCATCTCAGTTCGATGTTTAGCTGTCCTGTCTTTAAATTCAGTTAGATGTTCGGCATTTCAGTCTCTCTGCTCAGTTGATAGTTTAAGCCTTTCAGTCTCTCTACTAAGCTAGATGTTTGACATTGCAGTCTTTCTGCTCAGTTGGATGTTTTGTCTTCCTGTTACTCGTCTCAGTTGGATGTTTTTCTTTTCAGTTTCTCTTCTCAATACGATATTCAGCATTCCAGTCTTTCAACTACGTTAGATGTTCGGCATTCCAGTCTCTCGTCTCAGTTTAACGTTTGACCTTTCAGTCTCTCGTCTCTGTTTGATGTTTGACTGTCCAGTCCATCTACTCAGTGATATGTTTGTCCTTCCAGGCTCTCTAGTCAGTTGGATGTTTCACTGTCCCGTCTCTCTACTCAGTTTGATGTTTTGCCTTCATGTTACTCGTCTCAGATGGATGTTTGGCATTTAAGTCTCTCTCTTCTCAGTTTTGATGTTTAAGCTTGCAGTATCTCAACTAAGTTAGAAGTTGTGGCTTGCAGTGTCTCTACTTAGTTTGATGTGTGGCTTTTCAGTCTCTTTTCTCATAAAAAAATTTTGCTTCGAGCTCAAAATCGAAATTTTTCGGCGTTATTTTAAACAGTCGGTTATCATTGAATTGATCATGTTGATGCCGTCATTGGTCAATACCGTCGCTTTTGCTTCCTAGTTCGCAGGTTAGGGAGACTTCATTTAAGCTTGTCTATCTGAGACCCTTCTTAAGTGCAAATGGCTGTCTCACAGGTTATTTGATAAGAAGGCTTGAGCTCTCGCTCCATAAAAACCTTTTTCCATGCCTGTATAATTCCCCTTATCTTATATTGTTCCCCAGTAATTTTCCAAGACCTTTAATGTTTTGTACCTTTTAACCCGCCATAGGCTTTTTAAAATATTCTC
Source organism: Proteocephalus fallax (assembly GCA_028672205.1). Taxonomy (NCBI): domain Eukaryota; kingdom Metazoa; phylum Platyhelminthes; class Cestoda; order Proteocephalidea; family Proteocephalidae; genus Proteocephalus; species Proteocephalus fallax. The sequence continues at coordinate 23,020 of JAPUBX010000713.1, forward strand.
GTTTTCTAGTGGTCTGCATATTCTCTCCATTCGAAAAATCATCGTTCAACGCCACTTCAATATCTGTTCACTAATTGCTGCTCGTATTTTAAGTGATCAATTCCATCCCCTTTATTCCGCTTCTTCGACCAATGTGTAGACTATACCGTTTAATACCCACAAGAACGGCGGCATGTCGCAATTCGGTAATTCTTTATTTTTCCCGATTTCTACTTTCTCCAGAGCAGGTGAAACAGCAACTAAAAGACAATTTCCACATCTAATACTTGTTATCTGCCTCTTTTAACTGCTGAAAGATTTTGTCCTCGTGACCTCAATAAGGCCACTAAAATAAGTAAGTATATCATTATTATTATTCCAGGCATTGTCTTCAACCTAAAGACCATTCGAACAAAATAACTATTGCTCATTAACGCCTATTAAAATCCAATTAAGGTCGCGCTTTTTTTAGAAAACCAGGTAACGTATTTGCCTTGAAAATATCTGCAAATACTTCATTCCCACAGATCTGTTTTTTTCGAATTTCAGAGTGAACTTTACTATAATTTAGTGTGTTTTTATTTTATTGACAAACAAATAAAATATGAATAGCCGATTCGCTTAAACAGGGTCACAGTCCAACGCGAAGCCAGGCTTCGTAATCAAACATTTGTAGTATTACATTATCGGAAAACTCGCCGACGTAACATTCTGTTGTCAACCTAAATTATTTTTCGGCTTTTGTTTTCAAAGTAACAATCAAGTTTATAAGTAAATAACGTTTGCACTGCATTAAAATTAAGCAAAGCAGGTACACAAACATTGATAAGCGTAATAAAAACTTCGTGAGCGTCGAATTATACATTTAAAACAAGGTGAAAACAGCTAATGCAATAGTAAAAAGAGATTTCCATGGTAAAAAGAGCGCGTTTATAATAGTGGCCGCTCTTTCATCGCAAGGACGCCTCATTTGATACCGTCATATAGAGGGCTAGCAAACAACGAAACGCTTCAATGCCAAGTTGACATCGATTTGGTGAAGTTATCACATTGATATATGCCGTTTGTGAACCACCCAGATCGGAAAACCACACATAAAACCTGTATAAATCGTAGATCGAATCAAAACGCAGTTAGCCACTTATTCATGGTAAATGTTTGCCAAAGATTTTTCCAGCAAAACTGTAAATTCGAAGACAAGCGATAACAAAGGTTGCCAAGTTACCACGCTCGATATATAAAATATTCTAATTTGTGGGCATACATTAAAAAAACGACTTTCATTAGTTAGTTATCGATTTATCCGTCAGAATCCCCGTTTAAAATAAAATAAAGGCTTTGTTACACTTGCGTGACTGCTACTAGCATAGCTGTGCAATCTTTCGACGGTTTGCGTATGTGAACTAAAGTATTCAAACAAAGTGATTTGTCTGATAATTAGTGGCAGAGGATCGAATATTTACAGAATCGTTTGGGCCAGGTCGAGGGGAAGTCACAGTAGTGGGAGGGGTCGGCTCTTGTTCAAGAGCAGGGGTAACGGGCATCGGCTCTGTTTTCTAAGCCGAAATAGGAATGAAGGTGGCTGGTTCATTTTCTGCATCTCGTTTTGAAGAACTGACAACGAAATGGTCATTTGTGAGACGACTTCCTAAAGTCGGTCCAGCTTCGACGTGGTTTCGTCGTCGTCCTGATAGACGGTCGGGGAGAGAGACGGTCGACGTTCACCAGTCGACATTCTAGATGAAACCGCCCTTCGTTGCAGGATATTGTGGTTCGTCTGCTTGATTAGCTTCACCATTTGCCTCACTATAAAAGAGAATTCCAACGGAGTAGCAAGGCTCACGATAGCGGGAACGACGATCCCTAAAGTCCGCGATTCAGCATGGTTCTGTTTAAACAAAACTCTTCATCGAGACGAGAACTACGAAAGCTATTTGAAAGTATGTAAAAGCTTACTAAAAACGTTAGTTAGAATTAAATATGATCTTTTACTTCTACACTCTCCAACCGTACACTTTTTTTCGATTACTATTTTTATTATAAAATCAATAATGTAATTATCGATAATAATAAAAAAATTAAATTTATTGGATTGATAATTGATATCGTTTTACCGCTTTGAATAAAAAAACTTTCATTTATACAGGAGAAAGTCACTTGGCAATTCTTCGACGCACACGAAAAGACGTATTTTATGATAATAGGTCTTGTCGTGGTTGCCATTTGTTTATGGCCTTAGTAATTTATTGATAACATTCTAACCTTAAGCCCGCAATACAAGAAAACTATAGCCCAGCAAAAACCTCCGAAAACCACGTCGCCGATTCGCCTCGAAAACAACTGCAAAAACTCAATTGCCCCAACTGGTGTTCGATTCATCAAATTCAGAAACCGTCTCCATCTTAAGCCCATTCTTACAAACAAACGATCGCCCAGCAACACCTCCGAAAATCCCAATTAGGCCGCGCTTGCTGCTAGATAACCACGTAACCTTTTCGTCTGGATGACAACTGCAAATTCTTAATTCCCCCAGCTTGTGACCGACCCATCTTATACAGATTCTATCTCAAACCTTTAGCCCATTCTTACAAAAAAACAATAGCCCAGCAAAGCCTCTTAAAATATCAAAAGGAACGCGCTTTCGATAGGCTCCTGCGGTTCACTATCATACGCAACTGCACTGCGTTTAATACCTTTAAAATTAAACACATTTAAACTATATATCCCGGTTATTTTGTATTTTTTTATTTAAAGAATTTATAAATACATATTTTTGTGCTTATCATTATAATGATTCACGCGTAATAACGCTCGTTGATCACTTTAAGTGAAAGAATAAGAAAAACAATGCGGGCGAAAAGTGATCTCGCGAACCGATGGGTTGTCGCATATTGCCCTTTGTTATCAAAAAAAACAGAACACTCATCAATGTTTATTACTGCAACTCCGTAAAGTCAATCAAGTAAATCCGCAAGTATTTCAATAAAAGCAGCGATATTGCCGTTTTTGACCTTAAACCAGAAGCTATCCTAAAACCATTCGCACCAATAATGCATTCAACACTGATAACTGATGCATAGCTGCCGTGTTGGAGCAAGAGGGCCGACCTGTTGTCAGCAAATCACGGCGTTTATCCACAGCCGAATGCATTGCGGGCCCATAATTATGACGTGGTTCATCGGCCTGCTACTGGTACACATTTCACCGCCGAATATTTGGTCAATTTGGTTTAAGGTCTCGGATGCCGGCATTTGCACACGGCTTAGTCCAATTGCTTAGCAAAGAACTTTGTAGATACCCTGAAGGCGGTTATATAATCCATCAAACCAAGTGCATTAACAGAGTTGCATCGGTCCATAGACAATTTCCTGATGCAGTACCGTAATGCTGATTAAGCAACAACTGCTAAAAGTCCGGTTGTGTTATTCAAGGTTTGCAAACTCAACACATCGTTCCAATGCATTGGATCGGGAGAGTTCACCTTTTTGAAAGGGAATGATTTTCGACCGGTGTTATTATTGGAAGAAGTGGAAATCGTATGGTTAGAATTCTCGATGTTACTGATTTATCAAGTCATCGTCGGCATGTCGATCGAATCCGATTCCATGAACCAGCTGTGCCCGTTACTGATTCCCATCCTTCTGAACCAGTTGATCCGACTCCATCCGTTCCAGACCAAAGCTCGCAAGCTCTACCTCGGCGCTCGGAGCGTCTGGGTTTAAAAAGGCCGGTCGACTACCGCATGCCATCGAAGCTGTGGCACCCTGGTGGATGTAGTGGTTGCTAACTTAAACCGTGCAACTTTCATTGTGTTTTACTATGCTGAGTGCTGTTCTACACAAATAAGAATATACTATTCTACATAGCTGCACGTATTCTGATTCATTCAAGGTCTCGGTTAGCTATGTGAGTTATACGACTATATTGACGATTTGTCAACTCTCTATTACGGGTTAATTCAACCGTCCATAAAATCCTATTACATCAGGTCCGATTGGTTAAACTTTGATCAAGGATTCCCTACATGATCGCAATAGGATGCAGGCGATTTGATGCGATGTATCGCCGTCGTTGGAGTACCGTGTTTGCTTTTGTTTTTTATAGCACTGGAAGCGCGCATTAGAAACGACAACCTTATTGTACTGCGAGAAGCCATTTTTTGTACGACATTTATGCATCGCTGTCTGATTCCGAATTTTCTAAGAATGTGTCAGGTAGGCTGGTTCGAGAGGCCGGTGCGGACAGTCAAGTCCTCTGCTAAGGATGTCTCGATCGGAGACTCGGTTGACTACCCCCGTGAAATTCGTCCATCGAAAGCCGTCGAGGGAGGTTTCTTGAACTTCTCCTCTATTTTCAACACTATATCACGCTTCAACATGTGAAGATGGCGTTGAATGATGGTTGATTGATTGGCTTCAAAACTATTTCTCTTACCGACGCAAACACTAAAGAGTCGGAAACGAAGCTTCCATTGATGATGGAAGGGGTTAGAGGCTGTAACGAAAGTCAATAATAGACGTCTGGAAGTCTTCCGACGCGATAACTTGGTTTTTGGCCGTGTCTCCAACTATGTAGGCAAGAGTTATCCATTGTCGTGAGCTATGATATGTCGTGCTTTCGAGTAAGATTGCCGAACTTCGCAGATGCAGACAACGTCTATTCGGTACAGGGGGGGCGATTATTTTACTACAGTAAGATTTGGCACTGGGAAAAAGTATTTTGTCACAAGCATTAGAACTCACGCAAAGGAAACTGATTGCGCAGTCAAAATCAGATCAGCTATCTAAAATGCCGACGCTCTCGCAGGTTTCAGAATGCCCGACATTATTGTGTCCCCGACCGTAGTAGTGAGGCCCGGTTTAACACAATTAGAAGGGGGGCTTCTTTCAACACCGCAACCTGGTAAACCGTTTAGTTAACTATGTAGTTTGTTTGCTGGCGTGTTTTCTGGCATGCATGCAAAGGCGACTTTGCTTTATCGTTTCAGGCGCCTTGAAGCTGATCACGGTGTCATTGTGTCGCCTTACGGGGTTCTTGTACGCCTTTAATCTAAGCGATATTCTGTTTTCTTGAACAAACATACAGAACAATCGATCAATTAAGGTAGATTATCCCGCCGACACATTGCTATACCTTAGACTCTGGCGGGTTCAATGTTTCTTGTAATCACTCCAAAGTGCTATCCGTTCCCGATACTAATCCCCCTAGTATGTTTTAATAGGATGGGAATTAGACTCATCGCTGTTTACCAAATCAAACGTTGTTCCGGTATTTTCGTTGTTCTATTTGTAAAACTGCCGATGACCCGTTCCAGTTTGCTTATAAATAAAAAAAAGCACTCTGGACGCCGTGGCTTCGTTTTTGCACACCCTCCACTCTTCACTTGATGCCGGAGCGAAAGCCGTAGGAATATTTTTCATTTACTTTACTCAAGCATGGCGCTTACGTGACTAGATCGGCCTTTAAATGGACCAATAAAGCGCGTTCGTCACTCGCGCCCGCACACACCATGCGAATCGGCCAGGTTTTTATGCCTCGAAGCTGCATTTCAGAGACGAATAAATAAGAGCTATAAAAACACGTGGAATAAAAGACGGCCCTTTCATTGTCTGAACAAGCAATACGTTTTCATGACTCTGCACGCCCCTCCTGTAACTGGTTTAACAACCTGACTTTCGTTTTGCCAATTATGATAATTGCGAAGAATCAGCGGTATCTTCGCCACACATTGACCAGCTCCACCGGTCCATATCGATTATCAGCTGTTGGAAGTAGTCAACCATGACATTTCTTTTTGGGTTTGGTACAGGTGACGTCCCCAACGCAACCCAATTTGTATCCCGCAAGTCGGCAGCACGGATCTGTTCGGTAGTGTGTGAACCGCCGTCCTAAGAAAGATTTCCTACGTCCAGTCTACTTGGTTTTGTATCGCTAGTTAACTAACTAATCGGCTTCTAAACTACGCACATCACGTTCAATCAGCAGTCAAAAGATTACACTGTGACTGATTGCTCGATATTTCCTTTGATCGAAGCTACTGTTGCTGGTTGCTACTGGTTGCTGTCTTGATTACACTGACACGTGATTGTGCTCGACAGAAATCGATTTTATCTGAAACCCGCTCTGTCGCGAATATATCTCTAGAACCAGCAAGGTACGGCTGCAGACACACCAGACGCAAACTGACTTAATTTCCAATTGATTGGACTCCAAAATACGTTTGCAGCTTTCACTGTGGTGTAAGCTACGAAGTCTATTTATCCTCTACACATATGAATTGCATGTCGTTGATGTTAGCGGTTCCGCAACGTTCAAGGCGAGTCAGAAACGAAGACTTTTGCCATAACCATACCGAAGAGTTTGCGCTGCCGCGTCTGTTTACTGAGTGCGTCTAAGGGTCCAGAACAGAATCACGGTCTGCCAGAATCCGTTGTGACATTTCGGGGCATTTCGGTGAAGATTGCATTGAAGGAAGAAGGCTGATAAATTGACTTAAATATCATTTCTCTAACAGACACCGAAACGTGAGTGTCTGAAACGTTGCCTTTTTTTTACTCAATAAGTGTGCTGTGCTACAAGGCGCAGTGATTTTTCCCTTCCCTGATGCGTTATTTTATTGTAAATAATTTTCTAACATCTCGGTCGGGGCTTACAGGGTGTGTATCAAGATACTAAAGCGTGCTATTTGGTATACTGCACGGTAGTAGGTAATCAAATTAGCCGGGCTAAATCCGAGCAGCTGTGATGCTATCAATTATTTAAGTTATACTTATTTATTGATTTAAATAGACTAATTTCGCAGACTAAACCCAGCATTGTTTAATCGAATCCTGTCTCTCGCTTTATGTTAACACTTTCGCCCAGATCATCCATCCATATTTATTGGCACGTAAAAATGGGGGATTTGCAATTTCCTAAATCTTTATTATATTAACACGAGGTTCGTGATGAATGTGTTTAACTATTTCATGCCGAAGCAAAACGTTGTGAGACTGGGGAGAAAAGGTTACCTGAGCTTTGCTACAACCTGTAACAGAGCATTACAATCGACTTTAAACTGTTTTAAAATCGCCGTAGGCTTACTTTGGTGTGTCGGATCCACCGCATTTGAATTAAGCGTCAAAAGGCAGTTTACTTCACTTTAATATAAGGTATCAGTTTAATGACAGAAGAAAATTTTTTGATTAAACAGGCTACTTCTGCCATGTTCCCTCGATATAAAAGTATTAACACAACTATCAATGGCTTCACAAAGCTCACGATAGCGTTATCGATCGTCCCCAAAAGTCCGCCATTCCGCACGGTTCTATTAAAACAAAACTCTTAATCGAGATTAAAACGACCATTAAAAAAAGCGGCTAGAATTCGTGTGAAAAGTTATCTAAAACGTTAATTGTAATTTAATAAGATGGTTTTTCTCTACAAATATCAATCATTTTCTCACCCTCCCTTGTCCATTTTTCGTTGTAAGCATTCACTGTAATTTGTCTTCCTTACTCTGGACGTGACGAAATTAATCTTTTTTTACGAAATATAATAACAAAATCGACCAACACCCTCTATTTGTTTGTCGCTTTTCCGTTCTGTAAGATTTGATTGTTTTCTATTTCGCTCTCTCTCGTTTATTAATGTATTATAGGTTTAAAACCCACAATACGTTTTAATAAAAGAGGTTACTTGAATCAAGAATAAGCGCCAAACTGAAACCCAAACGAGGAGACATGTGATTTTGGGTGCCGTAAATCTTGTCTGCAATCCTTCTACGTCTACGTTAATTGTTTTCGGAAAAATCACACGCAGAGTATGGTAGGTGAGGCGAGTACGCAAAAGTGCAACACATTTTACGCTTCACATCGTCTACTGTAAGCTCATTGTCTACGAATTTTGCCGATAAAGCACCTACGCTATAGTAAATTGTAATTGGCGAAAGCGTAGAAAGCGAATCTGCAAAAAGAATGTCGCCATAGGATCAACAAATAAATACATTTATAAAACTGGTTCGAAAAATCGCATTGGAATTATTTATTATTATCAAACCTGTTCTGTTCGCCAAAATCGTTTTTATACAACGATGTTACCTTATTTTGCTTATATTCATTTGTCGTTTAAGATTTTGTTATATCATTTTCCAATGCTTATTTAAACTAATTTCAAGCCTATTTACCAAGGTTCATTTCTTGAAAAGCTGTTAATGAGGTTATATTTAAAGTACTTTTGATCGGGTTACATAATTGTGAAATTTAGACAAAAAAGTGAAATTAAATATTGAAAAGAAAACGTCAGTCGAAAGGTTTTTGAAGTCGATGTTGTGTCGTATGTCGTTGATACTGGGGACGTTTCGTTGTTCGTTAACGTGTCTTTGGTCGTTGAGATGTCGGTGGTTGTTGTGCTTTTGGTTGTCGTTGAAGATTGGGCGGTTGTTTCGGCAGTTGGAGCGACATTAAATGTAACGTTCCACGTATCGCCAGCAAAAACCAAAAACTCATACCGTTCAGCGGTTACGGTTCCATAAAAAACGATTTGCAAAGGAACTGAACGAACAAAGAAAATAACATTAATATATTTAAATAGGAAAAGCTTATTTTTTTACCGAAAAACTTTACCATTGTTACTTTCTAATATGCTATTACCAGACAGAGGAAGTACTTGTGTCAATCCCTCAAAAAGGGATAAGATTGAAACAGTTCAAAGTGAAATATATATAAGCAAAATCAGAAATCTCAAAGACACATACAGTTAATTGGTAGTTCAGTTTCAATGGTATTTCAAGAACGTCACCTATTTCGACCTCTTGGAAGCAAAAAAAGCCATCGCAATCCATCGACGTGCTTTTTAAAAGGAATAAAACTCATTTACAACTTACATTTCCTTGCAACTAACGATAAGCAAATCTAATAGTGATTAGAAAAATTGTATTAAACAATTCGCATACCTAACAGAAAACAAATAAGTATTTTCTTCATAATTTATCTATAAAGAGATTCTGCTATCGAATTTATAGTATATTCCTCAAGCCAATCGAAAATCATGCATCCATTAAACTCACATGATTAAGGAATTACATTTGCGCGCGTCAACATTTCATTTTTTTATGGAAATCAGAAGACTTCCCAATTGTTCAATCGCTATGAATAAAAAACCGTTTATGATTATTACAAGGACCGCTCGAATGTTTAGAAACTTCTCGAAAGAACCATATAAAAATCGTCAAAATGTCATTAATACCTTACAAACTTACGAAACATAATATGAATAAATAATAATTGTTTTTGCTTTATTTTGATTTTAAACAAAAAATTGACACAACAAGAGGCAATTATGCAGAATAAGAAAAAAATATTAAGTAAAATAGCGAGTGCGTCTTAAACGCGACTCGAATTTCTAATATAATATTTCTTATAATTATACCGGGAGAATAATAAGCCCCATTCACGACTGAAAAGAATTTGAAATCCGCAAACAAAGCATATCGAAGTGTTTGAACCAAAATAGACAGTTCTCCTCTAACTTATTTTCTACTGCGTCAAATATATTTTTTAACAAGGTTTACTATTTCTTTATGCTGAAGAGTAAAACACCTTTTACAACTGTAGCAAAGGCAACTAAGTTGCGTTCACGATTAAACAGCGTTTAATAAAATAAAAGGCGTAAAATTCGTATTTTCATACAAACGTAACCCTGAAATGTCTTTATTGATAGACTTCTTGGCGCATTTACCGGTTATCAGTCTCATGATAGAAAAGGGGCAAATAAACCGATTTACGGTAAAAGAAATTCGTTGTACCTAAGTTACAACCCTTATGGTTAAGCTGTGATCTAAAAACATGATGTTAATGACCACACAACGGCTTTAGAGGATTGTAGAAAAAAAATGGTTTGCGTGTGTGAACTGAAGCACATGATCTGTTTTCGCGTAAAATGTGTTGCAATTTTGCGTACTTTACTCACCTACCATACTCTGCGTGTGATGTTTTCGAAAACAATTAACGTAGACGTAGAAGGATTGCAGACAAGATTTACGGCACCCAAAATCACATGTCTCCTCGTTTGGGTTTCAGTTTGGCGCTTATTCTTGATTCAAGTAACCTCTTTTATTAAAACGTATTGTGGGTTTTAAACCTATAATACATTAATAAACGAGAGAGAGCGAAATAGAAAACAATCAAATCTTACAGAACGGAAAAGCGACAAACAAATAGAGGGTGTTGGTCGATTTTGTTATTATATTTCGTAAAAAAAGATTAATTTCGTCATGTCCAAAGTGAGGAAGACAAATTACAGTGAATGCTAACAACGCAAAATTGACAAGCGAGGGTGAGAAAATGATTGAGTTGTGTAGTGAAAAACCATCTTATTAAATTACGATTAAAGTTTTAGATAAACTTTCACACGAAATCTAGTCGCTTTTTTTAATGGTCGTTTTAATCTCGATTAAGAGTTTTGTTTTAATAGAACCGTGCGGAATGGCGGACTTTTCGAGACGATCGATCACGCTATCGTGAGCTTTATGAAACTATTGATACTTTTGTTAATACTTTTATATCGAAGGAAAATGGTTTAACTTATCAAGCAGACGAACCGAAATGTCCACCCAGTAATTGCTGTATCTACGAGAACGTCGACGACTGCACGTAGTCAAGATCATTCTTTGCTCGTCAAGTTACTGATCCAAATGGCGAATCTTCGGGCTGAGCTTCAGGAAAGGAAGCAGAACGATGCCCCGTTGTCACAAATCTCTGCTTCGGCTATGAAACGAGAGCCGATGCCCTGTACCCCGGCTTTAGAATCAGAGCCGTTGCCTGTTATCTTCGTTCATCCCCTACGACAGAACAATCCCAACCCCATTCCTGTCTGTCCTACCATAGTCAATGAAATCCTTCTTAACCTTACAGTAAACTCTTATCCTTACAATATTGTCAGTGTTTTAGCATCTGTGTTTGTGTATACAACAAATATTGGGCAAGCAAAATAATAACAAATTTCGACAGACCG
>JAPUBX010000717.1:0-39638 GCA_028672205.1 Proteocephalus fallax
ACATATTTGTACTCCCCCACTCGAAAGCAGCGCGTCTTAACATCCCGGTAGGCCCTCATTACCCCCAACGTTTGCTCTGTCGTGGTACATTGGGAAAGCTGAAAAAGAGAACGATTAAGTTTCCAATACATAGCTGTGGGGCATTTAACCAGCGTATCGAGTGTTAGCTTCTATTGATTTCTATTGTCAATTCCGATTACATGTTGCTGAGACCCAGAAAACCGAATCCTACCATCTTATCAGGTGGCGCGTATACAACTTCCAGTACACGCGCTTCTAACTTCCACATGTTTAACCATTTGCTTGGACCGACGTCTGTTGACGTTTTGTTCTTCCGCGGATATATATATAAAACCGATGTCTCTGTTGATTGCTTGTGCATCGATATTTTCACTCAGGAGGCGCATGTTCTTCTAAGGTTTGGCAGAAAGTTTGCATGTCGCAAGTTTGCAACACGTGTCTGTTCGGAAGTGTGTGAACCGCCTTCCCCATTAAGATTTCCTCCGTCCATTCAAACGGGTTTTCAATCGCTTGTTCACTGACATATCTACTCCCAAGCCACGCACATCACGTTCAATCAGCAGTCAACAGACAATGCTTTGACTGTTATCGCTTCACTCGATAATTTCACCGCCAGTTCAAGATGAAATTCCTCGTCTTCGGTTATCTTGGATTGATTAATTTGATGCAGTTTTCTGTAAATGCCGCTGTTCCTGTTTCTTATTTCGCGGTAACAGTAAGCCGACCCTTACCATCCCCGCAGGTTGTACGTATACAGCTCCCAGAACATGCTTTCAGGTTTGTGTGGGATGCGTCCGCCCGGATCGTACACTCCTGGTTGAAGTCCGGAAGGGCGATTATTAGGAGGTTTTTGAATATTTGCTTGAGCTTTTCGAAAGCTTCCTGTTGCTCTTGCTATCTGAGCTAGCCTATTGATGAACTAGGAATAGTGCGTTAGGAACCCTTTGAATCGCCGGATGTCTCATGCGTTTGTCGGTTTGCCGTATTGGAGTATTACGGCTGCCTATTCGGGAATCGCCCTTACCCCTTCAACCGAGATTAGATGCCCAACGTATATCACGGTGGTTTGTAACCACTTGCATTTGGAGTGTTTGACACCGAAATCCATCCTCTCGCTGTATCCAGACGCTTTTCTTGGGATGCAGTGCGTGGTCTTTGCGTGTACTTGTGATAACGATAGCAGCATACGAATGACTTGAGATATTTTCGCTTATTGTAGGCGAATCTTTCTGTGGCGAACTAGCAATTCAGCTAGGATTTAACTCTTCACATACCAAACTTCCACATTTATTGAATATTAACGCTATCAATAAATTGTGTTTTTTTACAAAAAAATAAACACAAACACAATTCGTTTTTAGTAGCTTCCGTGTCGGTCAAAAGAGGCAGCTTTTAAAACTTCCTGGGTGATCTCGAAGGTTCGCGCCTCCAACTGGTCAATGCTGCTTCCCACATCAGCCAGAGAATCCTCCAAATCTACCTTTTGTGTTCTTCGTAGGTTCGCCTGAAAAAGAAGAGAAGTCACAATTACACAACGCTCGTCATATTGACAACTTCCTTGCAAACCGCAGGAAAGTGATTATCTTGTAGAGCAAACACACATAACAGTAAAATACGTTGAACTTATTCTAATCCGGATGTTTTTGGGATAAAGCGTTGTGTATTTTCTTTGTTGCCACAAATAATCAACCCAAAACGCGTAGTTTATGGAACTTAAATCTAATACCACCATATGAGCAAACTTCATGGATAGTTCTATGACAAATTATTCGGAGCGCAACGTCTGACCCCTGACGTGGTACTACTATTCCGGGTCAAAGTGCAAACAATTTCGTGACAAAAAAGAGGACTTTTACTACGGCACATGCCCAGCGGTATCGCACGCATCTAAAGCTGTGGAAAACTAGGGTCCGCCTATAACACCAAAAAAACCATATCAACCACCATAACTGCCATTTTAGCAGATGGCTCGAGAAATCTACGGTGAATTGTACGGCCACCGAATTATATACATCCAGGGCGGGTGCAATAGGCTTGTCCAGACAAACAAACTCAATGGTGCATCCGTTAAGCTTCTGGGTGGCAAGTTGTTTTGCCTGCAAACGGTCTTCGTAGCCCTCAATAGTCCGATGGCAGGTGTTGACTAGGTCGCCGAACCTAGGTAAATATAAGGTATTTACATGATTCAAGAGAAGCTGGCTGCCTACATGCACCAGAATAGTCCTTTGGTAAACCCATATACACACTACCTGTTATTATAACCGCGGATGGTAAAATACGTCCGACATCTTATCTCCGACGTAGGAGTAAGGGCTATCCCCGAATCAGCAATCGTCGTACTCAAATACGGAAAACCGACGAACGTACGAGACATCCGGCGATTCCTCGGATTCGCCACGTACTATTCCGAGTACATAAATAGGCTAGCCGAGATAGCAAAACCCCTAAACCGACTTGTCAGGAAAAGAACGCCGTTTGTTTCGGGACAATGACAGAAAGAAGCTTTCGATAGTTCAAGAAAATCGTCTGTAGCCCCCTTATAATCGTCCTCTCGGATTTCGAACTACAGTTTACGATCCGGGCAGATGCATCCGATACAGCCCTTGGGGCCGTGCTCGAGCAGAAGAAGAGGGGAGCCCCCGTCGCGATTCGCTTCGCCTCACGAACGCGGTCGAGCGAAATAACTCCGCGACCGAGTGTCTCGCGATCGTGTGGGCCATACAAACGTTCGAAGACTACGTCCTCGGGTCAAGGTTTACGTTGGTCACGGACCACAATCCCCTAGCGTACCGATGGTGAAATAGAAACTCGCAGGATGGTGATTTGCGTCATGATTAGCAATACCCTAGAGTTTCGTTGCACCCAGTAAAATAAATCTTAGTAAGGCCAACGCTTACTTATTCTGCTGAGCAGCGATGTGCTTCTCGAGGTACTTCACTTCATTCGAGATTTCGTCCACCTCTTCGCGCACAACTTTGATATTCGTGGAGGCTAAGTTCTCCTTAGTCTGCCGGAAAAAAAAGTTTGATCAGTTTAGGCTTTTTCTCTACTCGACATGATTAAGTAGAATTGATTCCACTATCTCTTAACTGGACTAGATTGCAGATGATCGTTCTTTTTATGAGGCCCTATTAAGGCTATTTCCCCTTTCTATGCAGTGTTTTGATGCTACCGACATGCTCCAGCTAGCGGATTCACGAGAGATTCTTAGGAATACAGTACAAGTATCGGCGTCCCCAGTGACACTCGAACGAGGAACCGGCAGTTTTATACCACCAGGTTGTTGGATTACAAGCCCATTCTGACGAAGCCGGCTTATTTCTGGCAGTCTGACTTAGGGACCTTTGCAGAGTTCACTCACGAGCAGAGTCGAGATACAATCGCGCCACCATTGGGAAACAACCCCCGGTTGCTGTTAAGGGGAAATGCTCATACATACGACGCCTTTATCGACTGGTAATCCACACTCTTAATTACCAAATGGTTTACGCCTCCTCCAAAATGTAAGCAGTTTAAAGGGCCTCTGAAACGGGCCTTAGCCTCGGGGATAAGGATGGAGTGTCGCTCGATCTCGTCATTGGAAGCGGGACAGAAATACACCAAAGGAAAGACTAGATCACCGACGACACTATTATTTGTTATTTGCAAAGGCCAGAGAAGCCCGCATACAAGGCTGTCCATACTTTTAAAACCTCAGACGAAAATCCCCGCGCTCGGAGACTAAACCGCAATAAACACTGATATGAAGTTACATGGCTCCCGGCGTTGACCAGAATACTGTAATATCGCCACAAGTAGCAACAGCCAATCATAGCGTGTTTCAACGACTTTCGGTAAAAAGGGAGTCCTTCGAGGCAGTAATCGAAGTGAATGACAAAATTGCGAACCTTTTCAAGTCAAACTACTCGTGCCCCTGAGCGAAAGTTCACGCCCACGATGGAGAGTCGGAAGAGTTTCCCCTGAACGTTGGCGTCCGACACGACTGTCCTCTATCACCAGTGCTGTTCAACTACGTAGTGGGCTGGGTAATTCAGCCAGTCCTCGCCGCTTACAGCGGTGGACAAGTGACCCAAACGTTTTCATCGGTGACCTGGAGTTCTGCACAAGGGCGGCAAATTGAAAATCAATCGACAGACCTTGCACAGCAACACACAGTCATAAAGTGTTCAAGCCAGTGCCATTTATAGCGCTTACATAGCGTGCATCAATAGTGTAATTTGGAACATGGAAGATGACAGTCAATTTTAAATTCAGGCTATACTCTTAAATAACGCACAAAGGTTGCAAATTGTAGATCAATTATTAGATCTTGCAAAGCCACACATGGTTTTGCAGGTTTCTCGAAATTGCCTTGTATACTGCCGACATGGCTTGCATTTATCGTGTTATTTTCGAAAGTGAAGATGACAGTCACTTTTAAATTTTAGCATACGCCATACTCTTTTATAACGAACAAAGGCTGTTATGTTCAATATCAAAAGAAACACCATGGATGCAAGCCATGTCGGCGGTATACATGGCACTGGCTCAAACAACTAATGTCCAAAGCTCTATGGAATGGTAACAATGGTTACAAAAATGCCCACTTACACAGAAACGATGTTCCTGCTTCACCTGCTTTGGTTAAACTTAAAATCGTAAAAAAATAAGGAATGACCGAATTGCTCTCATAAGATAAAACACTGTTTAAAATTGCTTCGTATTCAATCTAGAGGTGTCGTCTTGCGTTTTTTTAATAATTCATTGGAATTAATAGGGTAATTCAATGAGTATCAATGCTGGATAATCGGAACGTCTCAGGATGACCACGAAGTCCAACACTCATACCATAATTACTAGTACACCTGGTCCAAAAACCATACTAATTTACAACAATTACAATTCCCAGAATATTATGTTTACTTGTGATTATTCAGAAGAACGCAAATATTTATATAATTTTACCCACCAAAACCACTCAAATCTAATAATATTCATCGAATGTGGCAATTGTTTTTTTCCCATTATATTGACGCATTCCCCCTTCTTATGCAGACCTTTGTGGCTGTGTTTAAAGTTCGAAATCCGATAAAAGTTACGACCTTTTGTTCATTTAAAAGCTAGATAAAAATATGTTTGAACAATGTATTTGATATATTAAAATCATAAGTCGGGCTATTTGGGGGGTTTCATGGCGATGTCATCCACGACTGCGCCGTCGATTCTGTTGAGAGCATCCGGGCAATTGAGGGAGAATCTTTGTCTGCGTGTTGATTTTATTCAAGCAGAAACACAGTAAATAACAAAACCGCGGTTGCCAACGTTTCAAGGCCAATGCGTCGTCAGTATTCCGGCAGACACCGTTTGCGCCAGACATCCTGTTGTTTGACTTAATAAGACGATTTAAATTATTGTAATTCTTCTTCCAACCGTCTTTTTTTTCTAAGCCGGACACCCTGGCGGCCAACTGCAAAATTATCGATCGGTTCCGATTGCGTTGAGTAAAATCGATCGCTGCGTAATATGCAGGTGGCCCAACCGGTTTATCCGGTCGAAATTCAAATAAGTCCGACAATTCAATTTAATGTTGAATTTTGATAATTCATTAGTAGAAAATCGACTTTAAATATTTTAAGCCGGTCAGATGACGAATACATTCCAAGGCATCCTTGGCCCAATTGCTGTCGTTCCTGAAAGCCGAATATAAGGAAATATTTCCTACGAATACGGGGCTTGAGGGCACTCAAGGTCGGCGTTTTGCTTGGATCTTCGATCCTCACATGCCTGGTGCATCAATTAGCATAAAGGCGGGTTGTTTTCCAACTGGTTGTTTCACGCAGAGCAGGATTCAAAGTGATGACGTTATTGCAAGGCTTTACCGAATAGATGTTAGCTTGGCTTTCAGCATGGTGTCGTTAACTAAAAGCAGGAATGAAGGCGTGATTCAACGTGCTTGTTCAAATCTGATTGATGACTCTCGTGTGTGCGCGTTTAACAATAGCGAATGGTCGAGTGAACTTGTGTTTGTTAATAATGAGAGGAAATAAGTAGATTATTTCATTGCAGAAAAGATACAAAATTTGTGAGATATTGTTGGCCTTTAATGTAGTAATAAAGCATAAAATATTCAAAATGCCACAGCATTTGCAGAGTTTCAACGCAAATGAAGGGAGAAGGAGAAGGAGGATACGAAATTCGTGCGATATTGTTGGCCAATACTATAGTAATTAAAAAATTGATTACATAGACGAATATTCGGAATATTTTGCAGTAGAATGGGACAATTAGATTGAATAACATTTTCCAGCTACAAACGATTAAATACGGTAGTTACTAATGTCAATGCTTTAAAAACCACAGTAAGCATTATTATGTCATTAGGGATTTTAAAAAAAATATTTTCATAACCTTGGTTTACATACTGTTTTGTATGTGAATCCCCGCTGCGTTAGATACACCAGAAACCATCAAGACATTTTGTGTAATCTCCGCTTGGAAGTTACTTGAACATCCGTCTACTTAATTAATATGTATTAATTCGTATGAACGTTATATCGTGAGGTGCCCAACCCCTTGGCGGACGGAATTTACTACCTCGAACAGTGTAAGACATCTCTATCTCTGGCGACAAACCACCAAGTCCGGTTCAAAACACACCATCACAACTAACATTTGGATCTTAAACGACAGTTACATATTTCAACTACTAACATGTCGGAAGTAGAACTCGTCTCATTTTGTTTAACAATCGTGAGAATCAGTTATTCAAATGGTGTTGCAATACGTCATGTAACCGCCACAAAATGAACAGTGTTGCAATGGAAGGTGTCTTTTTTCATTACAACTGACGAGAATATTCTTTATCCGCTATAAAGGTAAGCGAAACACGTCAAAGAATGGAAAATTATAAAACAGAGTACATTTTATCACAAATGACAGTCAAAAAGACATTATCAACATCCTTACTGTTATAAGGACCCGGTACCATGTTAACGACGACCGAATGTAGCCACTTAATTTATATCCGTATTATAGGGCAAATGTTCCTTTCAATTAAACGCATATAGGCCGCATGATATTTACCACGTACACATCCGAACGAATCGAGCGTAAAATATAAATTTACAAACTGCGTTTGACTAACACTTAAAGATATGCTAAAGTTATTAAGCATACTGATGCGAGAGCAGAAACAATAAATGTACATCTTGATAAAATGTACACGATTCCACAATTAGAAAGATCTGGAATATTATCTATGTTTAGTTATTTAATAACCAAGTTAAGATTGCAACCGTATTTCCATGACCGGCATAGATCCTTTTTAGAGCAGCAATCAATAAATATCAAAAAGCCTCTTTTTAATGATAAGGCATTTGTTCCTATAAATTATACGCATACCAGCCGCTGTGACGAGGAGGCAGAGAGAGAGTGTAGGCAGGTTGGTTGGTTGGTTAAAACGAGGCAGTTAGAGGGTGGGAAGATTGACAAAGGGGAGTCAGATAGAGGGTAGGGTACACACGGAAACGGGAACTACTTAATACTCACTAGCAATTAACGTTATCTGGAAAATCCGATAATCCATTAATATACTGCATTTTAAGATCAATCGGCGACATCGATGCCGATTGCGCCACATGAAAGGGTAGAAGATTTCGCTCTTCGTTTTTCTGGCAATCCACCGGTGCATCGGTCGTTTTCTACTGGTCATTAAACTTAAAGAAAGCGATCAACAATCGACAGGGATCCGATTACCGTCGGCAATGAAATCATTATATATTTGGTTAAGATCGTTACAGTCCACCTTGAACGCTCAAATTTTCTTCTTCGACAATCTGACTTCTATCCTGTAAGCGTAATCGAGTACAATTTTAACTAAAATAAATCAATAAAGAAACGAGAAGTCTACTTGCTCGGAAAACGTTTCGAGGACAACCGGAGATGTCAACCATTGCTTCTCGATTTGCTTATCAAGAAGAGGTCATTGCGTTGCGTCAGGCGGCTCCGAACTGATTCGGGCAGGGGCAACAGAAGATGACACAACAGAGTTTCCCGGGGAATCCCGTCGTTCGGTTTGCCAGTCAGTTCTGGCGGATTGCGAATTAGAACAGTATTAAAGCAGGGTTCTTCGACGAAGGCACTCTTGAGTCCATCAATTGAAACCGTTTCATGGCGTCCATTCATTGATATTTTAAACGTTTTATCCGAACTGGAAAGTACCAGATAAGGACCATCATATGGTGGTTCAAGAGGACGACGGACTGGATCACAACGGAGAAAAACCTGGGTGCTCTTACGCTGTTGTGGGTTGACCTGGAAGCCTGACTTCTGGGGTCTTGTTTCTTTAGGCCGAACGCTCCAAGCAAAACTGTGTAGCCTCTGAAGAACATCGGAGAGAGACAGGGACGGCTCAGCTGCTCTTGGTTTAACAAACTCACCCGGTAAGCGAAGAGTTGCACCGTAGACCAATTCCGCCGGACAGGAGTCGACGTCGGGTTTAAAAGTCGCACGAATCCAAAGCAGAACGAGAGGCAAATTGTCTTCCAATGTTCTTGGTGATCCTGAGCCATAATAAATGACTTCAGTTTTGGATGGAGGCGCTTTACGACCCCATTGGCCGCGGGATGGCAAGAAGTTGTGCGGATTCGCTCCGACAACACTCTTTCAACCTCATTTATTAGCCCACATGACTACTATGCCACCAGGACTCGTCTCTACTCCGACAATACTCTTCCCACTCTATTTATATCGCCCAATGACTCATCTCCCTGCAAAACTCGTCCCCCTATTCAGAATACTTTTCGAACTCTATTCATTTACTTCCATGACTACTCTTCCCGTAGGACTCTTCCCTACTCTGACAAGACTCTTCACACTCTATTCATGACCCTTCATTACTTCTCTCTCTTCAGGACTAGCCTGTATTTCGAGAACACTTTTCAAACTCTATTTTTAACCCCCAATTACAACTATTCCTTCAGAACTCGTCCCTTCTCCAAAAAACTCCTTCAACTCTTTTCATGACCCTTATGATTCCTCTTCTCAAAGGACTCTTACCTTATCCGACAACACTCTATTTATGGCCCCACATGACTTTTTATCCTTAAGGACTCGTCCATACTCAAACAACACCTAGCCCAATCTATTAATTACCCCCGTAAGTACTTTTTTTCCTTCATGACTCCTCCCCTCTCCTGAAACACTCGTTCCACTCTATTAATGACCCCCATGACCCATCTCTCTTCAACACTCGTCCCCCATCCAAGAAAACTCTTCCAACTCTATTCATGACTCCCCATGAGTCCTCTTTTTTTAGGACTCGTCTCTTATCTAACAAAACTATTCCCAATCTATTCATGCCCCCTCATGAGTCCTCTACCTTCAGGACTCGTCCCTACTCTAAAAAACTCTTCCCATTCTATGCACGACCCCCAATGACTCATCTCCCTTCAACACTCTTCCCCTATCTAAGATAAAATCTTAAAACTCTATTGATGACCCCTAATGACGCTTCAACTTTCAGGACTCGTCCCTACTCCAACCAAAACTCTTTCCTATTCTATTCATGAATCCCAAATACTCAAATCGCTTTAACACTCGTCCCCTATCAGAAAAAACTCTTCAAACTCTATTCATGACCCCTAATGACTCTTCTCTTTTCAGGACTCGTCCATACTTTGACTACACTCTTTCTACACATTTTATGACTCTCTATGACTCCTCTCTTTTCAGGACTCGTCCCTACTCTAATAAAACTCATTCAACTCTATTCATGACCCACCTTGACACCTCTTTCATAGGGACTCGTCTTTTATCCGACAAAACGATTCCCACTTTATTTATGGCCCCCGATGACTATTCTTCATTCAGGACTCTTTCCCCTCTCCGACAACACTACTTCGACTCTATTCATGACTACCCAATGACACTTCTCTCTCTAAAACTCGTTTTTTTTACGACAATGCTTTTCACACTCTATTTGTTGCCCCCATGACTCAATTTATCTAAGACTCGTCCCACTTCTAACAACACCAAGCCCACTCTATTCATGACCCTCCATGTATTTCTCTTCCTTCACGACTCTTCCCCCTTCCTGCAACACTCCTTCTACTCTATTAATGACCCCTCTTGCTCCTCTCCCTTCAAGACTCGTCCCTACTCCAACAAAACTCTTCCTATTCTATTGATGACCCCCAATGACTCATCTCACTTTAACACTCGTCCCCCCTCTTTAAAAACTGTGCCAACTCTATTCATGACTCCCCATGACTCCTCTCTCTTCAGGACTCGTCTCTACTCCGACAAACTCCTGCCACTCTATTCATGACCTTCGATGACTCCTCTTTCTTTAGGATGCGTTTTTTTCTCCGACATCACTCATCACACTGGATTTATGGCCCCCGATGACTATTCTTCAATCAGGACACACCTTTATTCCAACGTCGTCGTCCCTTTTAAGAAAACTCTTCAAACTCTATTGATGACCCATAAAACGGATTTCGGCGGACAGTCATGCAGAGGATAACTAGCGTAATTAATTCCAAATAAGGGTTTTAGTAACCTTTTACATACTTCAACATACCTTTGTTAGTTCTCATCTCGATTAAGAGTTTTGTTTTAATATCACCGTGGTGAAGCACGGACTTTTCGGGACGATCGATCACGCTATCGTGAGCTTTCTGAAACAATTGATACTTGTGTTAATACTTTTTTCTATTGAGTAAAATGGTGAAGCAGATGACCGAAAATATCCTGGCAGAAATGGACGTAATGACCGTACCTACGAGAACGTCGACAACTGAACGTCGACCGGGTTCTTCTTCGCGTGACAAGACGAAAGAAGATACATGGAAGTCATTGGGGGAGCAAGTCCGCCAACTTAAAAAATCCGTCGAGCAGCTTCAAGAAGAGAGTCAAAAGGTGAAGCAAAATATGACCGATTTGTCAATAACTCGTATTCATTACCCACAGCAGAACAATCCAAACCCCATTCCTGTCTGTCCTTGCATCGAGAACGAAATCCCTCTTAACCCTACAATATACTCTCCCCTTTACAATGGTGACAGCATCGGCGGGGTAAAAATAAACCGTTTCGAGGGATTGACACTCGTTGCCCCAACCCCAAAAATGGAAAATTTCAAAATCAAACTCCCTCAAATAGTGACGCCAGAACAGATACCGTGTGAGTTTCCCCGTACTCCTATACCTGGTAATCATTTATGCCCTAGACTAACAGATTCTTTATTTATACGAATCGGGACGGGTTGAAAGGTTTAAATACGCGTAGAGCTTAAACCAAGTCTCCTGAACCGGCGAACTACGAAACCGAAGCGACGACATCTACCATCCAACTGATCAGTCCATTATAACCGAGCGTTGAAAGTAACGCCGACAAATTTCGATTTTGAGCTCGAAGCGAAATTATTCATTTGCATGGCTGTGATTACGATACAAATAAGATAAAGGTTTTATGTTTTCTTTCTTCGACGGTAGATAATCTAAAAGAATTATAGAGTACATAAAAAATGTTACGGTTCACCTCATGGTATATGTTAAGTTGAAGCCAGAATATGAATGCAAATTGGTTATTCGTTGTAATTTTAAAGGTGTATACCGCGCTTTTAAATTTTGTGTTTTTTTTCGTAGGTTTCGAATTAAATTATTTCGAACGCGAAAAGTTTATTTAAGGTTATTTTAATGTTTATACTCGTATTTATAGTTGAGACAACTTAAATTATTTGTACGTTTTCGTTTTTCTGCAGAACTCATAATTGATTGTTAGTGATGATGTTGTCTATCGATGCGAGACGTATGCGTAAGTAGCGCACATTACAGTTCACAGTGAAATATTATCCAGTTTCGGTCGCAGATGGGTGATGAAAATCGACTTTAGGGAAAACGTTGTCTGTATGGCTGCCTATGGTTTTTCGCAAAAGGACATGAACAGAACGGTCCGTAAAATGAAAATTCGGATGAATATGTACACAAATTACGTCGATTATCGTAGATCAGAAGATTTCCCTGGGCATGATATGCTCGCCAATATAGTAATTCGAAGACGTGGGGGCCCATAAATCAGAATGGCACGATGGCCAAAGACGTAGGTCGGGAATGAATTATATTGTTTATTATTAAAACAATAGTGAGGGCCTACCTAGGCAAAAAACGCCGACGAGGCGCGATGCTCAGCGCCCGCTGCAAGCGAGTCCTGTCTCTGGACAAAACGTGTCGTGGTAAAAAGTGGAAAACCGGCCAAGGGACGTCTATGTTGTCTTAATTTTTTCTACGTACAGGTTACAGCATGATGTGTTGTCTGCATCTGCAAATGAGGTGCCAGTATAATGGATGTCATGCGTGGGACATAAATAAACACAATTAAAGGTCACAACAGTTCAAAGAGCAGTTAATGGAAGGGATGCTGTGATCCATATCGAAAAATCAGCAAGTACTATGCCCTCCGAAATATAAACACCAATGAGACTGTATGGCGTATATTTGCATTCCCGAAACACGGTCGTAGGCCCGCTTTTTTCAATGAATTTACAACGAATCTGTTTGAACAATGTATTTGATGTATTTATATCATAAGGCAGGCTATTTCGGGGGTTCTCTGTCGATGTCAACGACGACGGCGTTTCCGAGGTAGTCGAGAGCATCCGGACAATCGGCAATGCGACGCCACGTAAACCGCGTCAAATCAACCTGCAAATAAGCACAAAAGAAACTATTAAGGGAGAATCTTTGTCTGCGTGTTAATTATACTGAGAGCAGATACGCAGTAAATAACAACACCGCGGTTACGACGGTTGCAACGCCAATGCGTCAGTCGTCCAGCAACAAAGTAGAAGTGCATGCAAGGCGAATGAAACGTGAAAAAATCTAACCTCCTCGTCGCCCGTTCGTCCAGTTGTGTCGGCGACGAATTCCTCAATTTGCGATTTGCCATCGTCATAGTCAAGACATTCTTTAATGTGAATGAGAAAGAAGGAATTGAGTTTTGCCGATGATAAAAATCATAAACATTTACATCACGACTTGGACATACCGAAAGCGAGCAGACGATTCTGGTAGACTGCTAGGCGAACCAGCAAGGGTTTAGCAACACCGCTGATTGGGTTGAGGTCAGTCCACTGGCCGAGGTCACCGACTGTCCGCGGGGGCGTCAGCATCTCCACGGAGCGGCAGCGCCAACCGGCCACAACGAAAATGCGTCCTGCGAAGAGAGCGATTCCGTGTCGCTTGCGCGCGTGGTGCATTGGCGCCAAATCGATCCAGCGCAGCGCATCTCCGTCCCCCCCAAGACTCAGAAGCGACACGTCGGACAGGTCATTGTCATCGTCCCCTCCAGTCAAGAGGAGATGAGGGTCGTTGGGCAGAAAGACGTCGTCTCCAGACAAGACTATCGCGGCTGCGTCGTAGCGTGCTCGCTCGACTGGTGGAAGCGGTCGCCAGGATGGACTGCAAGCAAAAGAGAAGAAGAAGAAGAATAATGGACAACAACAACAAAAATGCCACAAACAACAACTCACCTTCCTTCTATCCAGCGCTCGCAGCTCGACAGACAACGAACCCATCTTCCTCCCCATCCACCACAGACAAACAGTTCGGTTGCAGACGCGGCCACAGTTGCCGAACGGCGAGGGATCTCAAGTGGTGGCGCCTGCGAGACGCGTCCGGTCCTGCCATCGATCACCGTGACTGTCGGCAACGCATCCCATTGGCCAAGCGTCGATCCACCAACGCAGTAGACGTTTCCTGAAAGACGAAAATAACGCCGATGTGACCTTTCTGGCTTGCGGCAGACGACTCACCGTTCAGACTGGCAACGCCGCGATATGTGAGACGCGGGATACGAATGTCCATTTGCCCGTCTTTCTTGAACTGCGGCAAAGTCGTCAGACACGCGATGTTGTTGTCACCGCCTTTCGCCCGGCCGTAGAAGAGGAGACGTTTGCTGTTCTTTGTCGCATTCCTTACAGCCAGGGAAAAGTGTTTCCTGAAAGTCAAAAAATATGTCACAGAAACCAACGCCAGAGAGATGTAAACGGGAACAACCGAGGACTCACTCGCAATCGACGTTCCCTCGAAAATACGCGAATCCATCCATAAACTCATCGACTGCTATTGGAGACAAATTAGCTACATCGACGCAGCCAAGAAGACGAGTGAACGCGGCCACCAGTTCCCAATTTTTCTCAAATTCCTTCTGGTTTTTATCCCCCCAGGCGCAAATAAGACGCAGAAGCTCGTCCGCCCTCGAAGTTGACGCCTTCAGGAAACTGACGACTTTCTCTAAGTCGAACCGTCCACGAAGGATATCTCGGACCGATGAGGTTGCAGCCTGGACAGTTGGTGCAGCAGACATGTCAGGATGCTTTGAGACGTTGAACGTTTTGAGCTGAAAAAGTGCACGCATTTAGTAGCGTTTCGGGGGTTTGGGAGTCGTGCGTGTGCAGTTCTTAGTTGCGCGCGTAGACGTCTGCGCATCCAATCAGCATCGCGAATTGCTGCATTGTTCGCTGTTACAATTGCAAAGTTAATTTAATCGGTTAATGCAGACCAATCAAGGCAGACTAATCAGTGTTTTATTCAATTAAGCAGCAACACAGAAAAACCGCGATAGATAAAATAGGAAGATGAGAATTTACATGTTTAAATCTGAGTCAAGTAAGTGCAGTTAAACAAGACATGATGAGTCTGTTCAGATGCAGTTCAGCTTATTGAAAACCTGCAAATTACAAAAATAAAGTCATCGTTTACAAAGGGAATTCCGATTGAATCAGTTTCTTCGACTTGTTTTAAATAATAATAATATTCGCTCTATTATAGTCACGAGGACCAAACATGTAAGCATTAAAATTAACAATAAACAAAGATGTTACAGGACGTCAGGATTACACGTAGAAAATGCTTAATAAGTTTAGAAAAATAAAAGAAGTAACATCCTTCTTTCCTTCATCATAGTAAATTAAATGTGTCTGATTTTTAAATCGTGTAATAAGTGAACGACTAACGCAGGAAGAATCGATTGAA
This sequence comes from Proteocephalus fallax, assembly GCA_028672205.1. NCBI lineage: Eukaryota > Metazoa > Platyhelminthes > Cestoda > Proteocephalidea > Proteocephalidae > Proteocephalus > Proteocephalus fallax. Next base: position 15,034 of record JAPUBX010000717.1, read on the forward strand.
TAATTTCTTTAAGTCCATACAAATTGCATTGAATCAGCATCGGTGACATGAAACACGAACGGCTTTAAATAGTCGACGATTTAAGGTTCTACGCCAGACATCCTGTTGTTTGACTTAATAAGACGATTTAAATTATTGTAATTCTTTTTCCAACCGTCTTTTTTCTAAGCCGGACCACCTGGCGGCCGAATGTGCCCTGCAAAAAATATCGATCGGTTGCGATTGCGTCGAGTGAAATCTATCGCTCCGTAATATGCAGGTGGCCCAACCGGTTTATTCGGTTTAAATGCAAATATGTCCGACAAGTCAATTAAATGTGGAATTAAGATAATTAATAAGTACAATTGGCGCAATTGCTGTCGTTCCTAAAAGCCGAATATCAGGAATCTATAGATGCCGAGGATGATCACTGCATTTCAATGTCGGATTTTGTTATGAGGAGAAGAGGAGGAGGAGGAGGAGGAGGAGGAGGAGGAGGAGGAGGAGGAGGAGGAGGAGGAGGAGGAGGAGGAGCAGGACGAGGAAGAGGGTTAGGAGAAGAAAGAGGAATCGAAGGAGGGGGGGGAGGAGGAGAAGGAGGAGGTAAAGGAAGGGAGAGAGGACCAGTTCGATCATAAGATTAGGTTACGACGCATCGGATTATTAATTTTTTTCAACAAATCAATGGTTTAATTTGGCAAGTCTGTCCTCATATGTTTGGTCTACTATGCTCAATGTGTGTTCAATGACGCACATCGGTTTATCCCATATGTGAACACGTTATTACGTGAACCCGTCACAATCTTTTAAGAATCATCGACATTATCGGGTTCATAATTAGGGACTACAAAAACGAGAGTTGTTTAAAGCACTCCCACTAAACTAAAATGAAAAATGGAAAGCTTTTTTTAATTTAAATTATAGCATGTATGCCTCTCTGGGTCAACGTTTGTACAGGTAGAACGAAAAACTATTTAAAAGTCGACTCAAACAACATATCTCTGCATCAACGAACTGCCGTAATGGCAGCGATAAAAGTTCAACTTAATTCGAGAACTCACCGATCGGGAACGGGGTGGCGTGAAAAGGGCAGAACCTCTGCAAGACCCCAGGCACCAAGAACTGACGCTTTCATCAGGCAGACCATTGTCGTCGGCTAACGCCTCGAAGGTTTGGCAGGCGTCGTAAGGCCTGTGGAGATTGCTGTTGGAGTTACGAGCGCCCGGCCAGCGGACTCCATCGCTGCGTCAAAACAAAAGATTTCATTCACCATAATGTGTGTGCATTCTTTCGATGAGGTTGAGTTCCTAAATCGCAACTGTCAGAAATTATCAAAGACGTCGAGTTAAATCGATCACTTTGCCAAATGCGAGTGGTTTATCTGATAAAAAGGAAATAAGCGGAATAATTCGGTTTGATGGCTTATTTTTATAATTAATCAGTAGAAACTCAGCTCAAGACATGTTCGGCTGCTCAGATGAGATTTAATTAATATTTAACAGTAGACGTGGACAATTAGATTCAATTACATTTTCCAGCTAAAAACGATTAAATACGGTAGTTGCTAATGTCAATGCTTTAAAAACAACTGTTACCATTATTACATTTGTAACGCCCCGGTGTTTTACCACAACACAGCGCGGGATATGAAGGACACACAATGTCTACGGCCCGCCAATAGGACGCGACCTCGTGTCATCTACCTTCAGACGGGGTGGCCGTTTTCTATGACGGCGAAGACTGCAATCTGGTTCATCTAGAGTTACACCAAACACTCTCCCCTCAAATACAGGATGCCTCACACTGGATTTCACAAGGACACAGCCGCCTTCATCCACAGTCGCCGAGACTAGAGCAACTTCCTCCCTTTCCAAACCAGCATCGTAGTTTTCCCGTTATGAAGACCCATCCCATTTTTACCCTAAGTCTATATTACCTCTCCATCCATTTATATATGTTTGCATCATTATATCTATCCCTTTCATTCCAATGCGTCTCCTCATTATGGCTGCCTGGGATGTGTATCCATCTTCTACGATTACCGTTACAAAACCCCCAGCGAAGGTTTAACATTTCTTAGGTCAGAATCCCACAATTGGAACAGCGTCACACATTGGTCTTTAATGCTCTGAAGCCTGGAGTGCAAGCAGAAATGGATTATTTTCATCAGGCAAGTATTCGAGGTCATGGTGTGAATGTGGCGCAACGATGAAATAAGATTAATTTGTGCTTGTTACGAAGGGTGTCACGAAAACGTCATTATATGCCATTTCTCCAGGTTGTGGGTAACTAAATCTTTTCAAGAATCTTGCATTCATCGCAAGGTTAGAGCAAGGCCAAATTGAGTGAAGCATACCAGATTGGGCGTTATCGTGAAATCCAAGTTCCGGGTGGGGGCTGTGCGTCCATAAAGATTGATCACTTTTGCATGTCTTATATATTTTCGATCAACGACTTCAGTTTGCATGATCATCACCCCTTCATATTTTTTTAGACGACACACATCAGACGGGATCAAAAACGTGTAGTCGTCAGTGATTATAATCAACTATTTTAATAACCTTGGTTAAAATACTATTTTTTGTGTGAATCCCCGCTGCGTTACGAGAGCAGAAACAATAAATGTTCATCTTAATAAAATGTACACGATTACACAATAAGAAAGATAGGGAATATTATCTATGTTTAGTTATTGAAAAACCAAGTTAAGATTCAGATTGTAAACCTCATTTTCATGACCGACATAGATCCTTTTTAGACCAGCAATCAATAAATATCAAAGAGCCTACTTTTAATGATAACAAATCTAGAGTCTCATCGCGTTCTCAAATAGGGACACTGTGAATCAAATTTTTCGGTCCATATCTTCTGTGGTTGAATCTCAATAATACATTGAGGTTCCCGCGACAGTCATCTTATTGGAAGACAGCACCCAACGTGCCCAAACGACAGCTTCTTAGTAAAGAGAGATGTACAATTCGCGATTTCCCCTGAGGACTTCTCCAAAATGGCTTGAATTGTGAAAAGACATTTAACAAACAAGCAAATTACTCCAACAACTGCTTCATTCATATCCGTATAATAAGGCATTTGTTCTTTTAAATTAAACGCATATAAGCCGCTGGGGAAGTGGAGGCAGAGAGAGGGTTGGAAAGTTGGTTGGTTTAAAGGAGGCAGTGAGAGGGTTAGCAGATTGGCAAAGAGGAGTCTGTGAGAGGGTGGGCAGGTTCGTAAAAGCAAAGCAGAGAGAGGGTAGGCGTACACACGGAAACAAAAACCACTGAATACTCACTAGCAATTAACGTTCTCTGGAAAATCCGACAATCCATCAATTGTTAAAGACAAATCCGCAACATCAATGCAGATTGCGCAACACGACAGGGTATCAGATTTCGCTTTTTGTTCTTCTAGCAATCTACAGGTGTATCGGTCGTTTCTCCTGTTCTCCTGAGGTCGACCAACCCCCTCTGAGAGGAAATAGGAACGCAAAGTTCGCATCTGGACAAAGCGGGAAGTTGCAACCGCCTCTCTTTCGAATGTTCCTGCCCAAAAACTATTTTTCACTTCCAGCACAACCGTACTCCAGAGATGCAATCAGTCTTCCAGTATGTCAAAGTCTGAGCTCAAAAATACTCCCGACAACTCGACGACAGCGCCCGAAATGTATTCAAGCAGCTGCGTACTAGACGGAGCCGAGAAAAGCTTTCGGAATATGTTTGCGTCTATCGCGCCGCAGTTCGACCCATCCAGACCCACCGCTGTGAAACCTGGCCATTGCGTGTAGACGACAAGAGTTATCCGTTGTTCTACTACTACTTCCATTTTAAAGAGTAGTCCTAGTTGAAATAGACCCAATGAAGCTGCCGGCTCAGCCTATGACAGGAATTAGCCGCGCCAAAGAAGAGGGGAGTACGTTGTGGAGACGGGGTGGAAATCGGGGTTAACACACGCCCTCGGAACCTAACTTACCGAATATGGTATCAAAGACACATTGATCGCTGTTGGAGGTGTGTGGGTTGGTTCGAACTTCCGGAGGCGGGGCCCCCTTCCATGAAGCAAAAAAAGGTGACATTGTCGCCTTCGCGAACGTAGATTTGCCTCGAGACTGTCAGCCTCGACTCGTCTTGCGGGACCATTGGCAGGAGGATTTGCAAAGGAACCGGTTCTCGGGGAACTAAAAGGAGATACCAGTCATAAAGACCTACGTTCCAAGAGCTCAACCCTGCCACACAACAAAACCAATGCAGAATACACTAAGAAACAATCAGTATCTTACCTCTGTCTACCATGAAGAATCGCTGGGCTCTTTGCGTAGACGTTTGTGATGATCAAAAGAAGAAGGCGCGAAATCTCTGCGTCTGAACACGAATTTCTGCTTTCATTGTGGTTTTAATGTAGGCAAAAATTAACAGGAAGACAACGATTTGAAAAACCCACCGTATTTCGACGAGCCTGCTCTCGAGCTCAATAATTCAGGCAAAAAGCGAAAATCTCTAAATGTAGAACCCTGGAGTGCGTGCCAATAAGGAGATATTTTTTTAGGTAAATTGGCGTTTCGAACGGGTTTTTTCGGAGGATCTTAAAGAGATTATTTTTGGGGTTCCAAAATATTTACAAATAATCTAGAAAGGCGTGTTTCCTTGAGAAAGGAACCAATCGATTGTTAATTGACGAGGTTTTAAAAGAATCAACATTCTTAAAAAAAATTGGTTGTTTTCTAAAGGAACATTAAAATGTTCAATAAAAGTAGTCTGGATTAACCGGAAAGCGAAAACGCAGACTCCTGAATCTCTAGTGATTGGTCGAAAATGAAAAGGCAGCGCGCCAAATTATGGCACAATCGACATTCCAGACGAGCAACAGTTTGCACCTGTTGATTGATTTGATTGCTGAAACGACTCAAAATAGAGTCAAAATTCCAGAGATTCCGTCGCGGGACATAGTCTTAAACAGCTGTAGGCGCACCAGCAATTGCATATCCCGCAAACGCAGACAAGTGATGCTGCTGCTGCTGCTGTGATACAGCGGCAGGACTGTCAGGCTATCATCTTAAGGGAAATTCCGGGGATGAATTCAGGGCGGAAAGATGGCGCTGCTCGGTTGACTCAAAATGTGTCAGTACTTGAAATCGTGGTATACAATATTAAACAGAAACTTTAAAGAGGGATTTCGAAACGTCGTTGGGCAACTTTTAGAGGCTCATGAAAACCAAATTAGCACGAATTGACTAGAGAGAACATGTGCTAGCATCTGTAGTGTATAATGGCCGGCATATTTATATGAGGTTTTATGAGCCAGTTAATAAATTTAATTAAATTAAGATCGTCAAGGGCGTTCAACAGGCTACAACTAGCACAAAACCTGTTGAGAAATAACAGGTGATGTAAAAAAGGATTATCGGTTGTTAAAAACCATTATAAACACATTCGCAACGCAGAGCGAATCAACAAGACGACTGGCATAGATTTGCCTTGAAATCGTTTTCTGCGGGTTATGCCTGTAAGGGACAGGGAAAGTGAAACCCCAATTGTAAGTTACACAACTAGTGCGCAGTTATTCAAATAGAACCAAAGAAATCAACACGCGTTTGCTTTATATGGACTTTTTATAAACGGACATAAAACGAAGTCAATAACTATCTGTGATTGACAGAAAAACCGATCGCGAACAGAAAAAAAATCATTGTGTGCGAACAACACAGACGAATCAATTACGATTAAAATAAATCGAGGCAACAAAGGTGTATGTAGATATTGGCAAACATTAAATAATTCCTCCTTATATCACCAACAGCTGTAGCATGCTACTTAATACGATTGATTCAAAAATAACTCGTTATAATACATGGTGAATTAAGTAAAACCAAAAATGAAAAACAGTTCAGTAAAGGCTACACAACAAAATAATTGGTTGGACTGGGTAAAAAAAAACATTAAATGTCAATGATTTACTTAAATACTAAAGCAAATAGCGCCTCGATCCTTACAATTTATTTAGACATTTAGAAAAAAACCAAACACACCAAATTTGCAAATTCAAATAGGCTTATCAAACGAATAAGATTAAACAAATTAAACGGCGACCAGAAAGTAATAACGCGCGGTTAACATTACGATTAATTTAGAAAAATAAAATAAAGTGAATATAAAATATTTAAAAATAATAAATAAGCACAACATTTTAAAAATTATTTTTTTATAGTTTGAGATCGAAAAAATAAACGGAATAAACAAGATGTAAATAAAAATAGGATCAAGAATAAGTGCACTCAAAAAAATTATATGCGTAAACGAAACATTGACTCTGGGTTTCTTTAGAAATTGCTGGTAATATAAATACAAATTGAATAGATAAGCAAAGTTCCCAAAATCATTTCTGTTAGCCGAGATATTTTGTGCGGGTATAATGGGCTAAAACGAACTTAATCAGCTAAAATTGGTTCTTGACTATCTGAGAAAAAAGATTTAATGATAGATAGTTATATCTAAACAGGATGAGTTGAACCTGGCGCATGAAGTGTTACTTCTTTTGGTATCCATTGACGAGTAGCGGCACCGCTTGTTTTGTGGAACAAAGTGCCACGTCTCCTGTCTAAACGGAAAGTAAGACAAGTCGCTTCTGGATGTGCCCACGAAAGTTTGTATTTTTGGGCATGATGCCGAGCATGTCGAACAGGTATTGCACCAGACTTCTTTTGAAGTTGGTTCCTTTGTCGGAATTCCGAAAATCGAGGACACGGAATCCAAAGACCCAATTTCCTCGGCGAACACAGCGTGGTTCATTGCATTTTAAAATATGTCCGAAGAAATCGAATTTTCGTTTGTTTAAATAAGCACGGGTCTGAACATAAGCTAAAGGAACATTTCTTTTGACAACTGTGTTTGTTTAAAGCATAGGTATAAGGAAATTGCTTCCAGTGAGAGATTATGGGGTAGATAAGTAATAAGCCAGTGCATATCCAGTGTTGCATGATGTTAAGGAGTCCGATGGCATCGTATGCCAATGTAAAAAAAGGTTATTGAACTGTATTAACACCCGGTTTAGGGCCCTTCTAATAATAATATTCGCTTTATTAAGGTCACTAGGACAAAAACTGTCAGCATTTAAATTTACAGGACGTAACGATTATACGTAGAAAACGCAGAATAAGTTAAGAAGAATAGAAGAAGTTACATCAAGGTAAATTTGCAAGAAAGGCGAATTTAACCAACAAAGTATATAAAGTTTGGCAAACGGGAAATGGCGGCCATTGAAAGGCCGTATCCATTAATTCCTGTAAAGGGGACCAAAGACTAGATGTGTTATGGCACACAGTAGATATTAGTCAACGAGGAGGCCTCGTTTCATACTCCGCGAATATTCTTCGACAAGTTTAAATTAATACATGAAAACTTCGTACCCTACTTTTAAAAGGCTAATTAATGATTAAATCGTCTTACTTGCTGATCTTCTGGGAGTCATCTTTCTCTTCACGTTGAAACTTTAGGTTTGCGACCGGCCAATCAATCCAATGGACGATCCCACGGGATAAGACACTTTGAACTGAGAAGCAGAAACGACGTCACAAACGGGATTTATCCCTGATAACTGGCTGTTGAAAACACCGCAAGGTGTTTGGATATTTATGTGAAATTGTTGGTCTTAAAAGAAAGCTGAACGTATTGTTGGGCTATTATAAAAATAGAATTTTAGTGCATCGTGGAAAAATTGAACGAAAAAATAATGTCTTCACTTTTCAAAATGTTTTTTTTGTTGGAGTGTTGTGATAACTAATGGCGCTTAGTTTGTAAACCAAGCTGTGTGTAGAACGTGTCTGGTTCAACAATCGGATCAGTCCGGGACGCTCAAAACGAAGACAACACGAGAAATGATAGCCTCGAGAAAACTATAGATCCATCGAACCGTGAGAGATAATAAATAAGACGTTCTACCGACGTCTGAGAATACTACGGCCTATTACTTTCCATCCCCCCGACCCGTGTTAACTGTAAGTCCTACCGTTCCTTGTTGTAGGTAAATAAAAGGCCAGCAATCGCGATCTTTTTCGGACACAAAGGCAAATAAACCTACATTCCCCGACACTGCCAATGAATGCAGTTTAAGGGAGTGATAAAATTAAAATAAATAATTTAATTATAACTAAATTATCCTCTAAATTTGTGTTTCAACGGTATTTGCATCGTGCAAATTTATTGGTTGTCCTTCAGAAATAGTTTGTGGGACCCGGCACCGGTTGCCTCGAGAATATTTTACTGCCGACAGCGATTAATTGATCCACAGACATCGTTTTGCTATTAAATGACGCCCAGATAAGAAGAGGCGAAACCGGTTACTTGAATTGTTTTTTTAATGGGTATTGTTAATACTCTTTCTTCATTAGAAATTTTATAATATTGAATGTTCATATTTTATATTTACTAAACTTCCTGGAAGTCTTAAATTATAACAATGAAATGGGTATATGTGTTTGTATTGGTGTATTCAACCAAGCATTATCGCTTGCATAAATAGTGAGAGCGCATGTTGCAGGCTATAGTTAATTTTTTTTAAGTAACGCTTTGTTATGAGACGCGGTTTAAAAAAATTAAAACCGAATAATATTTGCTTCGCAAGATTAGGACAAGTAGTTCAAACAAATTTCGAGAAACCTTTTCGTCCAGGTATTGCCCCAATTTCGTTCTGCTTCCAATGCGAAACGTTGTTAAATACTAGAACGACTGGTTTTTACTAGAAATATACACCCAGTACCAGTCCTAACGGCAGGGTGTCCTTTTAATTGCAAAGCTTAATGACGTCTTCATAAACTGCGAATTCCGTGTTTACCTTAATCCCCGGATTAAGTTTGCTATGTCAAGTGTATAGCTTGAGGAACCCTTTAGAAATGTCCGTGTTTAACCTGTGTGTAACGTTTTCGAACCATTGAAACTGTCGGGGTAGTTTTATATCATAAGAAGTCGTGATACCGGGAAAAGATTGTGCTCATATTTATAGTTTTTGCTTCTACTATCTTCACCCATGACTAAGGATTTCGCAGCACAGGCCTCCTTTTTCTTCTTATGCACAAGTTTCTACGTTAAATATTCAATTTGGTCTGCTTGCCGATCTTGAAACCCCCATATTCTGATCCAGTCTGATATTTATTGGCAGATTATAGGGTCTTACCGGATCAAAATTGTCTTACGAATGCACTCAAACACAGTGTGCTGAGCAATTTATGTTTGCTTTAAGAGTTTCTTATTACATGCTAGTCCTACAAAGCGAAGCCGTTGATCGAAACCATAAGACACGCCAATTCGACGCCCAGCATCAACCATCAATTATTTTTTTCACACTGACGCCCAATCTGCTACGATTTGCTCAATTAGGCTTCACTAAGTATGAATGTTCTTTAATGTTCTTAGCGGAACATCTCCATTTAAAAAAAGTGGTTTTTTATTTGATTAGATACTACTGGGACGTAATCGAATTCGGTATCCATGAAGAAGATGGGTTGGTCAACCTAGAACAGATTGCAGGAGTTGATGACATAATTTAGCTTACCTCGTCGTGGGGGTTCAATCGTTTTTCACCATCAGAGAAGCTCATAAACATAATATAAAAACACTTATCTGAATCTAAATCAAGTACTGTGGTTCTTCTTCGGGTTAACTATTGAAGATCGCTTTTTCGACTACTAAATAATTTGTGGAATTTTTGGCGGCGAAAAATGGCATGGCGTCGACAAGGACGATTTAAACTGAGGTGGGAAGACTTAAAACCAAAGGGGTTTGTCAGCAGGCACTCTCCGTCTCGCTAGGTGTGATTGAGGAGTTAAAAGAAGGCGTCGTTGGTGCCCAAACTGAACTGAAGCAACTATTTCAGTTGCTCTAGGGCTTCCAAGTATTCCGAGTATGTTGCGAGGAAAGAAGGGGCAAGGCCGTCTACTTGGTAAACGTTTTCAGTGGCAAGGATCGAGCCGAGGTCCAGCTTTCGGAAGTGTTCTATAACGGGCGTTTGGGAACCATTGGCCGAAATTGTCGGTCATTTGAAGGGTCGGTGGTATGAGGTGTTGTTGGGGGGGAAGATTCCTAAACGTCTAGTGTTGTATCATAATTTGTTGCAATAGTCTGAGTTGTTAAAACAGTTATTTGCGTCAGAGAGTAATATTGGCTGCCAATGAGGAAGTGATACTACTGAGACGACTTCCAACACATCTGATTCAAATATGACGAGTTAATCTAACACGTATACTACAGAAACGATTTCCTCCACTAGTCATACTTCTTAGACGACGTTAACAACTGTTGCTTCTACTTATAAAAAAACTTCCACCACAACGTATCCAACTGACACGAATTAAACGCCTACTGATTCTACTTTGATGAATTTCAACTGCAGCTGATACTACTGATTCTAATTCAACCGCCCCTTCTACTACTGAAGCAAATTGTATAACTGCCGACACTACACCAAGAACTACTGATACTACTGAATCTACATAAATTACTACTTCTCCTACTGAGATGCCTTTATTAACTACTGATTCTTCCGATAAGACTTCAACATCTTTACGTACTACTGTTGTATTCCGACATAACTGTTACATTTTTGTCCGAGGGAGAAGAACCGTCGAAACAGACAAAGAGAAAAAAATGAATTGGTGGCGTTAAACAAAGCATTTATGTATGGTACCTATAGATAAACCCATATAAGAAATGAGACACCCGTTGGCCGAAATATAACCAATCAGGTAATAGGCGGGATGAGTCACTCAAACGCGTAGTTGCGGTTGATGAAGAATAGACGTAGCTTTTACGGAATGAGTCATACAAGTGTCTATTATATGGCGTGGGTCGAATTACGACACAAGATAGAGGTTTAATAAAAAATGCGATAGAGTTTTCTACTAGAAATAACCGTGTTCCCAAACAAATACATTTTTTGGATAGAATTATTATTGATGCTCGTCTTAGTAAACGGAAATAAAAACCGGCAAAATGACAATAAGTGTAATAAATAAGAAATTATAGTTGTGCGGTTACATTTAAAATTTTATATGCGTTTCCGGTTTAAGTTCGGTTGACTGAGCAACAACCAGGATAAGCGGTGGCAATCGATTAAACCGTAATTTCGGCTCTTAAGCATCTCTTGTTTATGATTAGTTCATCCAAATCGAATGTTCTTTTTATCTTTTTGGGCGAATGTTCAGTCTCCTACAATGTTAAAAAGGCCATTGCTTGATACGACAAATTATCGCATATTTTCGTGAGAATATAAAAAAATAGCATAAAATAAATCTTGCATGAAAAATATCCTTTGATAATTAATACAAATTATACTGTTATATATGTATTTTCTTTGTTTGGAGTAATGTTTTAAGAAAGTGCCAAATAATTTAGGATTCTTCGGAAACCTATGTATTTAACAAAATTAAATACATTTCAGTCAGAGTAGTTGATAAGGGGTTTATTTAAACATGTCAAAGAAGGAACACCTCCAACAATTGCGGCAATTACGAATCTTCACTGTCTTCGACAATTGGCTAAAACTTTAATCATAAAAAATACAACATAAAGAATAGTTAAAAAAGCTCTCGAATTCATGTGGCTTCAATGACCCACGCATTGCGTTGCACTAAATCCTTTCTAAAGTTGTATTGCGACTTACTTTTACTAATCCAAAAACATCGTAGCGAAATTGAATAATTATTTACTTAAATAGAATTCAAATCAATCCTGCCAATAGCCTTAAGTAACACGCAAGCGGTTTCACAACACCGATACCTGGTGAACATTGTGCATGGCCGCCGACCTCAAATGCCCATGCTGTTCGGGCATCCTTGCAAACGCGATTGGCAGAAAGCGCTCACGCGCGCGGCCACGGGATTGGCGGGCGCGCTTTTGGTGCAGGCGAATTCGCGCGTAGGGGCGCGGGGTTGTGCGTCATAACAGAATGCGACTTCTAGCTGGCTGGTGAAACTGAATTTCTTGTACATTGTCCTCGTTTATTCGCTAAAACGAATTCATGGGAAATCTCAATTTCATGTCTTAGGTTGGCTTGTTTAAATTTGTAATGCGAACTTTTTGATCCATTTTGACCACGCGCAGAAGCTTGTTAAGCAATGCGACTAAAACTCTGCTATTTGCATTTTGAACTCGACAATATCTCGGCGTAAAAAACTCGGATTTAATTAAACACCATGTGGTCTTCAATGGCTGCCGATGGAACTCGAGGGAAGTCGGCCTCAATCTGCCTCAACGTAAAGTCTGATTGACGTTCTACGCAACTTAAGTACGAATAAACAACGAAGGCGCTTCAAATGAAGGCAGGCAGCCTTTCAAAGGAAGAAAGATCAAATCGTTTAGCTATTTTTTGTAGCGCCTACAAACGACTTAGAGAGCAGGAAACGATAGAAACAAAAATGATAAAAATGCTTTTAATTGTGCATGCGCCACTTTCAGAGGTTTAAGAGGCATGGCGTCGAAAGCTTGTGTTTATTTAAATTTGTGACGAAGCAAATTCAAAGCAAAACAATATTTGATATAGTTGGTCGTCACTTCAGATGGTGAAAGAGTATTGTTGCTTCCTTTTGGTCAAAGCCATGGTTGCAAACGAACTTTTTTGTTTGATTGGTTGACCCGGGTACGAAGCCTATGGTCAATCACAAGTATTCCCCGTTAAAAGGGTTGTAACCGAGTTATATGGGCTCGTTATTAAAAGAGTGAATTCAAAAACAGGTTCAGAAAGCTTCGAATGGTAAAAGTGGCGCTGGATGAAACATTCGATAGAACATGGAGTCAGGATGATGAAACACTGTTTGATTGCGAGTAAAGGAAGCTTTTATAGTAGATAGGAAAATACATATCAGGAAAATAAAAACAAGTTGATTCGGAAATATAGGAGAAACAAAGGGCCCAGAAATTTGTGAAACTGGAGAAACACGAAGTGGAGACGGAAGATGGATTTAGGATGTTATCGATCGGCCCTGAAAACTCGCGGACTTCGTTTAGGAAACATACTTGGATGATGCAAGCAGAAAGAGCAGGTTGATAAGCCAGTAAGGAAAAGGTTCGGACGCCTGAAAACAATACGTTATTTTGTATTAAAGGTTTTAAGGCCTAAACTTCTATTAAATCCTCTGAACAGATTGTCAAAGATAAGACAGAGACAAGCAAACACGCGTACGAAGATGCAACGTTTCAATGAGAAAGACAACGCCGAAGTGTTTCGTGTGACCGGCGCATTTGACGAAAAAGGAGAGAATTTAGCTGTCGCCGCAAATTTGCGTAGAGTTACTGTTCGACTCTTTTAAAGATTTGCATCACTTTGACGAGTTTTAATCTACTTATGTAGATAATTAGTGTATAAACTTCATGGGGATAAAAGATAAAGATTCTATGGCAGCACCTAACGGCGAAGACACGCAACGTCGTATTTCCAAGTGTACCAGACGTGACGGAAAAAGATGTTATGATTCTTACATAAACCTCCGTAGTTTACCTTAAAGCCGTATGTCTGATTTGTATGCTACAACACTCTAGCTGATAGATTGTGTCGTGAGCAATCTAACCTTATCACCTGGAGAAGCACCGTATACCAGACGAAACTCTCGAAAAGGTTATCAACGAAAAAGGGAAAAGGAGGGAGGGGGCGAACTATCATTGATTCCTTCTATTCTGCTGAAGAGCGGTATACCTTTTTTAATTGAGAGAGGGGTTGTGTTTTTTGTAAACTTTTTGTTTGTTTGTCTCACGAGGGCGGCGATTTTTTCGTATTCTTTTATACACTTCCTATTTTAATTGCTTAGACCGAGGAAACATCGTAGGTCTGTTTGGTTTCGCAGTCGTTTCCAGTTCTTGACGTCATCGATGCGTTCGTTTGTTATTACCAGGCCGCTTTTCGAGATAACGTGACCGAGAAATTTAACAGATTTTTGGAGGAAACAATACTTTTTGGGGTTAAGAGTAAGCCCTGCTTCCTGGAACCGTTTGAGGATTGAGTCGACGTTTTCGTTGTTGTACATTACCGTTTGGCCGAAGACGATAACGTCATCCAGGTAGATCAGGCATTCTTTGGGATATAAACCGTGGAGCATTGTTTGCATGAGACGTTGGAAGGTTGCGGCAGCATTGCACAGACCGAAAGGCATACCATCAAACTCATAAAGCCCGCTTGGAAGGATGAAATCCGTCTTCTCCTGATCCTTCGGAGAGACTTCGACCTGCCAGTAATCCGATTGAAGGCCAATCGAGGAGAATTATCGTGCATGCCCAAACGCGTCTAGTGTGTCGTCGATACGGGGAATGCATCTTTTTTTGTAACTGCGTTAAGCCGGCGATAGTCGATACAGAAACGGATCTTACCATCTTTCTTCGGGACGATCATTTTGTTGAGCTCGTCGTGCAGCGGAGGGGGGATCCGCCTGGAAGGTTTCCAGATAGGTCTAGTATCGCCGGTTTCTATCTTGTGGAGGATAATCGACGTCCTTTCCTAACTGTGATTCGTGCCAAACAAAAATGTTTGGGTAGTCTTGGAGCAGGTGTCGGAGCATGGCGAGACGATTGTGTCGACCTTGGTCTCGGGAAAATCTATCGCGGCGTAAACCTGTCTGCAAATATTCTTATCTTGGTGCACCTCTGGTTTCGTTGTCAGTTTCGGTGTTTTCGCCGATAGGTTAATAGCCTTGATGTGTCCATCTATGACTACTCCGTGTTTGAGGATGAAGTCAATTCCGAGTACCAGGCTACAACCTAATTTCGGGCAACTAAAACACTGGTTGTTAAGATAATGGTCGCCCATAACGATAGTGATTTCAGATGCTCCGTTAATGGACATCGGATGGGTTTCCGCTGTTTTCACGAGGGGCTTGTTGTCCGAGAATGGAAATTTCGCACAAAGGTTTGCAGGAAAATGGGTAGGGTTTATACGTGAGCAGGTGGCTCCAGTATCTAGAAGGGCTAATGTATTGCAACCCCTTACGGAGCACTGGGCCTAAGCTGCCAGCGTTACGGGACTATAAATAAAACCGGTTTCAGGGCTAAACGAAGGGTATTGGTTGAGAAAATTGAGTGCTTACCGGTAGGGTTGTGGCCGCAACGCCTGGCGTCATTTCTAAACTTGTGGCAGAAATTACAATGCAGTTGCGATTGTCGTTATGGGTCTGCAAGAAATGAAGGGTACGTCGGGTGTTGCCGATTGATTTCGATGATACGAAGGACTTTCTCGAAGGCTGCCTCCGGGGTTCTATGCCTCGATAGTTGGAAAACCAGGTAAACTGGTCGTTTACCGTCGCAGAATTGTTGTAGAACGAGGTCGTGGAAGCGAGGTCCTCGAAAGCAGCTGTGTGAGGTATTCCCTGGGGGTCTGTAAGACTTGCTGTATCGTTTTAATAAAAAAAACAACAGTGGTTAGCCGCGGTCTAAAAGGGTCGCTGAAGATCTTCGTCAGCTTATCACACAAAAAATCCAAGTCGTCTGTATGGCTGCAGCCTCCAGCACGTGGCACCTCATACGCATCCGGACCGAGGTGTAAAACCTTTCGGCTATTGTTGGGTTTTTTGGGTCTCAACCATTTTTCGATGGATTCATTTGTTTTATAATTTGTTTGGAATTCCTCTGACACCAATGAAGAACCCTTTTCGTCTGAAGAGCGAAGGCTAGACAAACAGGGGTCTTTAGAACGAGTGTTATGAGTCTTTTTTCCAGGGTTCGACATGTGCTAAAGAAAGGGAGACTGAAGAGGCAGATGTGCTAAATATATTATATAGTAAGGAAAAACTAGTCAAGTGAATAACAAAAAGGAAATATTTTATCGTCAGAATAGGCATCCGCGGTATAATTGTGTTCGCATGGCGTGGAGATAGGAGAGTGATTTGCAGGAAGGGCTTCTTGATGAATGTCTGCAACTCTGACACTATGCAATGGCGCCGGGCGTGGGTTTTTATCGGACGTTAATTGGAACGCGCGCGTCCCTCCTGCAAGGTAAAATATAACAGTCAAACAAGGGGTGTTTCATTGTCAACTAGTGTTTTTAATACATATTTTTCGAAATTAATCGGAAAAGCTGTTCGTTTAAAATGGCTTCCAACCGTGCAGTCACGTTTTGTCATGTAGTTTATAAGTAATAATAACGTTCACTATGAATAATTGACATTCGTTTTCCGAATTGAAAACGCGTTGATGTCGGAACTTTCATGCATAAATTGAAAACCGAGGGTTTGCGAATCAATATTTCTGGAGATAAATAAGTGTGAAATATGCCAATAAGCGTTTTCCACGCGGGGAGAAATTTGTGCTGATCACCAGAACTAAATACCATAACAGGGTCTTGGAAGAGACCCATTCTGAAAAAAATGTTATTTTTTTTTCTTTAAGCAGACCAAATAGATAAATAGGCTGGATAAATAGGCCTTCTTACTGAGGTTAAAAAGGCTTTCGGACCCGGTTAAAACATACAAAACGGGAGAGGTATTCGGTGTATGAAAATTGGTGGAAACCGGGCAGAGCCTCTACTCTTCACTTGATGCCTGAGCGAAAGCTGTCAAGGGAACTTTCTTGGACCTCCATTGTAATTCTCTTTTTATGAACATGCAATAGCAAGTATGTTCATACTAATCGATAGTGCTTGCAAAGCCACACATTTTGGGTTGTGTTTAAGTCAGCGCTGTAAATACAGCCGGCATTGCTTAAATCCATTGTGTCAGTTTAAGACATGAGAGATGTCGGTTAATTTCACCAGTCAAGCATTCGTAATTCTCATTATTAAATGTGCAATGGCAAGCCAGTTGCATAACCAATCGATAGAGCTTGCAAAGCCACACATTTTGGGTAGGTGTGTAAACTCAGCGCTGTAAATACAGCCGGCATTGCTAAGATCCATAGTGTCAGTTTGGACATTAGAGATGTCGGTTAATTTAACCAGTCAAGCATTCGTAATTCTCTTATTAAACGAGCAATGAAAGCGAAATGTATACCTATAAATAGAGCTGGCCAAAGTCACACATTTTGAGACGTGTTCAAGTCGGTTCTATGGATACAGCCGAAATTGCTAACATCCATTATATCATTTACGACATGAGAGATGTCGGTGTATTTAACAGATTCAAAGTGCTGCCCGTTCCCGATGCTTATCCCCCTAGAATGTTTTAATAGGATGGGAATTAGACTTATCGCTGTTAACCTTATCCAGCATCCCGATTTCAAATAGCCTGCGAGAAATATTTTCAGATGTTCCGGTATTTTCGTTGTTCTATTTGTAAAACTGCCGATGACCCGTTCCCGTTTGCTTATAAATCAAAGAGAAGCACTCTGGACACCGTGGCTACGTTTTTGCACACCCTCCACTCTTAACTTGATGCCGGAGCGAAAGCTGTAGAAAAATGTTTCATTGACTTCACGCAGGCATGGCGGTTACGTGACTAAATCGGCCTCCAAATGAACCAATAAAGCGCGTTCGTCACTGGCGCCCGCACACACCATGCGAATCGGCCAGGTTTTTATGCCTCGAAGCGGCATTTTAGAGACTAATAAATAAGCGCTGTAAAAACACCTGGAATGCAAGACGGCTTGAATTGTCTGAACAAGCAATACGTTTTCAGGACTCTGCACGCCCCTCCTGTTACTGGGAGGCGTAGTGGCGTGCCCTTGTAATCTAGCAACCTGGAGGCCGGGTGGCGGAAACTGTCTCACGCGCATTATGGACAAGGCCTTTTATGGCCGCCATTACCTCGTTGTTATTTCCTCTATTCCTATTGAACATGAACTGCTGAAAGTTCTGGTCTTTGTGACCTTAATAAAGCGTAAAAATCATTATCATTATTATTTATACCCTTACTTTCGTTTTGCCAATAATGATAATTAAGAAAAATCGGCGGTATCTACGCCACACATTGATCAGCTGCACCGGCCCATATCGATTATCAGCTGTTGGAAGTAGTCAACCATTAAAACGACGAACCGAGAGACGAGACGTTCAGCCCGCGGCTGAGAATACTCGGGCTCATTTACCGTCGGGCCCATTCAGAAGGCAATAGAATTGAAGCAAGCACATTTACAGAGAAATTTTTGCTCGTGCAGAGCTTTGCTTCTCAGTTACGCCGTTATATGAGTTGAGTTGGGTTTGGTACAGGTGACGTCCCCAGCGCAAACGACATTTGCTTGGACACGTGCATCCCGCAAGCTAGACACACGGATCTGTTCGGTAGTGTGTGAACCGCCTTCCTCATAAAGATTTCCTCCGTCCAGTCCAACGGGTTTTCTATCTCTAGTTAACTGACAAATCGGCTTCCAAACTACGCACATCACGTTGAATCAGCAGTCAAAAGACTACACTGTGACTGATTGCTCGAAATTTCCTTTGATCGAAGCTACTGTTGCTGGTTGCTACTGGTTGCTGTCATGATTACTCTGACACGTAATTGTGCTCGACAGATATCGATTTATTCTGAAACCCGCTCTGTCGCGAATATGTCTCTAGAACCAGCAAGGTACGGCTGTAGACACACCAGACGCAATTTGACTAAATTTCCAATTGATTGGACTCCAACTTGCGTTTGTAGCTCTCACTGTGGTGTAAGCTACGAAGTCTATTTATCCTCTACAAAGATGAATTGCGCGTCGTTGATGGAAGTGGTTCTGCAACGTTCAAGGCCAGTCAGAAACGGAGACTTAATAACTCCATGGCGATGGCCGTAACAATACCGAAGTGTTTGCGCTGCCGCGTCTGTCTACTGAGTGCGTCTAACGGTCCAGAACAGAATCACGGTCTGCCAGAATCCGTTGTGAAATTTCGGGGCATTTCGGTGAAGATTGCGTTGAAGGAAGAAGGCTGCTAAATTGACTTAAATATTGTTTCTCTAACAGACACCAAAACGTAAGTGTCGGAAACGTTGCCTTCTTCTTTTTACTCAATTAGTGTGCTGTGTCACAAGGCGCAGTGATTTCTTCCTTCCTTTTGAACTATTGCACGTCTAACCTCCGGTCCCCTTACAGTAATAAAATACGCAGACGACAACATTGAGGATTAGCAACAGCCCGGGCAGGCCGTCACTGAGGCAATCGAGTTGAATTCGAAGAATTGCCTTCTTCTGGACGCAAAATTCCTCGGCGTTGGTTATGTTGGATTGATTAAGTTGATGCAGTTTTCTGTTAATCGCGCTGCTCCTGTTTCGCGTAACACGTTTCTGAGATCCAGTAAACCAAACCCTACACCCGTCGCAGGTGGCGCGTATAAAGCTCCCAGTACATGCGCTTCTTACTTCTATATTTTTAACAATTTGCTTGCACCGACGTCTGTTGGAGTTTGGCGCATGTAGTAGTAGTAGTAGTAGTAGTAGTTGTAGTTATAGTAGTAGTGGTAGTAGTAGAAGTAGTAGTAGTAGTAGTAGTGAAACCCTTACATGTGGGGGCTTTTACATGGTTGCCAAACGCAGGATGTCGTTTGAATCAGCCTTTCTTGCTCATTAATCTCACGTATTCGTGCGAACGTATACATGGATAATCAAAACGTAATCCCTTATTTTTGGGTGTTGATGCGAACGTTTTGGTTCGGGCACCGTAGTAAATTGAGGTCGCATTATTTTATTGAACTAAGATCGGTTCAAACCTGCCTAAACTCCAACGAAACACAAGCACGGTTTCATCACACGCTCACTACATTGATTGCGTACGCGCAGTATATCAGCTGGTGGCCCTCGGATTTGCGTTATGTCGCATAAGCTGGCGACGAATACAATTTCAACTATTTAACCCTCGGGCTATATTTTCCATGCCTTTTACTGTGATTTAATTGGTCAAACCTTTTGTACTTTTATGAAACGAATGTAAAAAATGAAAAACAAATATCTAAAATCAGAATTTTGACGGAGTTAAAATATTTATTGATAAATATTTTCTCTGGTTATTCGATTGAAGACAGCTCAGGAACTATTTATAAGGTCTTAACTATTCGTTGAATTTGTGTTCAAAATGTGAATTTATATGATATTTGCAATTATCCATAGCATATCCGGCGTCCGAATTCCTACTGCAACCGTTTGGCAAACTTAATATATTTTTCTTAAGTTTCTTGTAAGAGCGAATAACAGCCGGTCGGGCCCAAAAGTTCCGACTCCGCAAAAAAACATTGTACATTTTTGAGAGTTATTTTGAATAATTTCATTGTCAGTTGAACACTGGCAAGTTAGAATAACAGATAAAACACGCGTTCCCGTCGAATAAAGCAGAACGTTTATCATCGTATTGACCCCGTAGCTTGTCAAAGATGTTTTCAATTATTAAATCGATTAAAGTGTAACTTTAACCAAGTAAACTTTTCAAAGCTGACTCGTACTGCGTGAACAACGATCCCAAAAGTCCGCGCTTCAGCACGGTTCTATTAAAACAAAACTCTTAATCGAAATAAGAACTCAAAAGCTATTGTGAAGTATGTAAAGGCTTACTAAGGTCGTTAAGAAGTTGTTGTTTATTTTACGTCTTCCAGGTTTGCAGTCTTTCGCGTGTGATTCGTGCCAAAAAAATTTTCGACGCAGTGGAGTCCTTCGAATGAAACCCGCCACTCGCCAGTATGAGAACCTGCCCCTAGGCTATCTGCGTTCCCCTGATGAAAATGAGGGTTTCATTTGAAGGACTCGCGAGGTACGAACACGAGAGTTTCGACGCAGATCACACACTCCGTTGTGAACGAACGATGTGTGTTTCGTCAGACTCCACTGCCTCGAAACATATTTTTGGCACGAATCACACGAATCAGTTCGATAAACATATAGAGATTGGCGATATTCCAATTCCCTGTTTTGATGATGGTCCATTATTGCGGCTTCAAATGGCATCATCGCATTATTCTTTCCGATGGTAAAGTCTTCCAGAATTGGGCCTTCGTTATTTAATTTTCCAGCATACGCAATTCTATTATCTAACGCGCAAACACGCCAAATTGTATACCAATCGATAAAGCTTGCAAAGTTACGCATGTTTAAGAGGTTTTCGAGCCAGTGCCGTTTATACCGCTGACCTAGCTTGCATCAATAGTGCAATTTCGGACGGGGAACTTAAACTGCCAGGACGATTTGGCAAACTTCTGACAGAAAAAGATATCTTCTACAACTTATTATTCTACTTATACTACTGAATCGCTTTTTATAGTACTAAGATGACTTCAAACACTTCTTTTGCTTAAAATTCGACGCTAATAAATGCTTAATAAACTAAGACTATTGCAACAAATTATGATTCTTGACAATACATTTGGTGAATGCTGTGTTGAACGTGAAAGCAACAACGTTTTCTTACCTACACGCCCTCTTGCACATAAACCTACCCGAACAATATGCACCTATCTGAGCGCAAACACTGTAAGGATGCGTTCCAGAACCCACTCTTCAAAGGAAGAGCCATTGCCACGACAGCATTCTCCCCCCCCGACATTTATTCAACAGGCTACACGCGCCTAACTTATCCAATGCCCTTGAGCACTGTAAAACCAACCGAATCTTTCCCCCCACAACACCTCATACCGCAAACCCTTAAAATGACCGACAATTTCGGCCAATGTATCGCAAACGCCTGCACATACCTCGAATTGGTATACACAAAGCCGGGCCTTGGCGCAATTCTTGCCCCTGAAGTATACGGCCTTGCCCCCTCAACCCTCGCCCTATACTAGCAATATCAGAGCAGCTTTGTCAGTCCAGTTCGGGCTACATTGACGCCTACGTTAAACTCCTCAATCGCACCCAGCGAGATGGGGAGTGCCTGCGAGACATACAAATACAGCAAATACCTCAGGCATTCCATAGCGTTTTTTTATTAAAAAAATCATAACTTTAAGGAAAACGAAAAGGTCAACTCATTCGAAACGGTTTTCTTTCTCTCGACGCGTTTTTCAAAGAAAACGTAAATTTATCTGCTACTTTTAAACCAAAAGTTAACGTACTAGAGTTTCCTGTGAATCTGACTGTCCAAAACATCGATGGTCAATCAATCGAGATAAACGCTGCGATCACCACACACGAAAATCCGTTCGCACTTAATTTGGAAATATGTGATGTTGATTTTCGAACACATTTGTTTGCTCTGAAATTCCTGTGGCAGCGGCTAACGGCGAACGCTTTGGCGACCTCAAATGCCAATGTTCTTGCTCATAATTTTACGTAACTATCGTACGTGCGCGCAGACGTGTTGAGGGTGTTGATGCAGATATTTTGATCTGGTTATATTTAATTGGGGCATAATTATTTACTTAAATAGAATTCGAATCAATCCTGCCAATAGCCTAAAGTAACACGCAAGCGGTTTCACAACACCGATACCTGGTGAACATTGTGCATGGCCGCCGACCTCAAATGCCCATGCTGTTCGGGCATCCTTGCAAACGCGATTGGCAGAAAGCGATCACGCGCGCGTAGTAGTCAGCTGGCGGCCACGGGATTGGCGGGCGCGCTTTTGGTGCGGACGAATAGGCAAGCGGAGTTGTGTGGACATAACAATATGCAACTTGTAGCCGGCTGGTGAAACTGAATTTCTTGTACATTGTCCTCGTTTATTCGCTAAAACGTATTCATTGGAAATCTCAATTTTCTGTATTAAGTTGGCTTGTAGAAATTCTTAATGCGAAAGTTTTGATCCTTTCTGACAACGCGCAGAAGCTTGTTGAGCAATGCCACTATTACTGTGCTATTGGCATTTTTTGCCCGACAAAAGCTCGGCGTCAAACACGTTAAATGGCTGCCGATGGAACTCGGGGACAGTTTGCCTTAATCTGCCTCAAAGTTGAGTCTGATTGACGTTCTACACAATTTAAGTACGAATAAAAAACGAAGGCGCTTCAAATGAAGGCAGGCAGCCCATCAAACGAAGAAAGATCAAATCTGTTCTATATAGACTGGCGATTTTTTGAAGCGCCTATAACGACTTAGAAAGAAGAAAACGATAAAAAATAATGATGAAAATGCTTTCAATTGTGCATGCGCCACTTTCAGAGGTTTAAGAGGCGTCGACAGATTGTGTTTATTTTAATTTGTAAGGAAACAAATTAAAAGCAAATAAGGATGATCGTCACTTAAGATAGTGAAAGATTTACGGCCTCATTTCGGTCAAAGCCATGGTTGCAAAAGAACTTTTTTGAGTGTTTGTTTGTTTGATTGGTTGACCTCGGAAGTGTAGCCTATGGCCAATTACAAGTTTTCCCCTTTAATTGGGCTGTAACCGAGTTGAATGGGCTTTTTATCAATAAAAGTGAATTCAAAATCAGGTTCAGAAAGCTTTGACTGGTAAAAGTACGGTGGATGAAACACCCGAGGAACATGGAGTCAGGATGATGAAACATTGTTTGAGTTCGATTTAAGGGAGCTTTTATAGTTGATAAAGAAATACACATAAAGCATATAAAAAAGATTATCTGGAGATAGAGGAGAAATAAAGGGCCCAGTAATTTGTGAAACTGGAGAAATACTAAGTGAAGACGGAAGACGGAAGATGGATGTTATCGATCGGCCCTGAAAACTCGCAGACCTTGTTTAGACAACAGACTTGGATGATGCAAGGAGAAAGAGCAGGTTGATTCATTAGAAGAGAGGACGTCGAGACGCTTGAAAAAAATACGTTATTTTGTTTTGCGGCGTAAACTTCTATTAATTCCAAACGATTTATCTCTCAACGGATTGTCACAGTTAAGACAGAGACAGGTAAACACGCGTCCAAAGATGCAACTTTTCAATATAAGCCTGCGTCTAATGAGAAAGACAACGCTGAAGTGTTTGGTGTTACCTTAGACGCAGGCCGGCGCTTTTGACGAAAAAGGAGAAAATTTCGCTGTCGCCGCAAATTTGCGTGGAGTGACTGTTCGACTCTTTTCACGATTTTCATCACTTTAACGAATTTAAATCTACTTATGTAGATAATAAGTTTAGAAGCAGGCTTTTATATACTTCATGCAGGGAAAAGATAACGATTTACATTAAGAAGATGGAGGAAGATGTTTGGATTCTTACATAAACAGCCGTTGTTTACCTAAAAGCCGCACGTCTGATTTTTATGCTACAACTCTCTAGCTGATAGATGGTGTCGTGAGCAATCTTATCCTTATCACAAAGAAGAGTACCTCATTTATTCCTTCAATTCTGCTAAGGAGCGGTATACCTTCTTCAATTGAACGAGTGGTAGTGTTTTTTGCATATTTTTTTTGTTTTAAAAGTCTTAATAGCAAACGAACCTTCTTTCGTTAACAGGACTTCGGGTGGGTTTCTTTGGGGTTCAAAGATCGAAACGGTCAGTTATGAATCATGTGGAGAAAACACAAAGATTTTAATATTTGACAAAAAGGTGAAACAAATAAAACTTTTCAGGAACGGATATGATTACCCTAGATTACGAATCCCTTTTCTTCTGAAACACTTTAATTGTTATTACTGTCCCATTGGATAACTTAAATGCATGCTTAAGAAATAAATGCGCGCTAAAAACCGTCTTTCTTTGAAAACACTTATTTTCTGGTGTTCAATTTTGGCAATTGCAAATACGCGATTAAATATGAAAAATAGTTATATTGTCAAAAGCAGAACACCCAATATAACTTACCAAGCTTCATTGTCGATTAAAAATGTATATTAATTTGGAGAAAAATGATATAACCTAAATAAATGGTCCTTAGAT